>JAOXYM010000009.1:2709659-2737681 GCA_028567055.1 Leptatherina wallacei
GGTATTTCTGTCCTGTCAAAACAATGCGTCTATACGTCATGACGCTGAGTCGCTCTGATTGGTTGACGCCCCGCGTCCAGTGGCAAGAGTTCAGATTCTCCAACTCCGGCGTCGGACGCTGAAAATCTATAAACGCGCCCAACACTCAAAACGCGACGCTAGAAGGCTCGATGCGCCTTGACGCACGTCGGCCATAGACTTTGCATGTAAACTGGACGCTCCCGACGCGTTTGGTCTGAACGCACCATTACCATTACCGAGTATTTTCATGACAGAAAATACTCGGTTAACGGACCCCTGCAAGAGTGAATGCATGTTGGAAGCGCTCAGTGGATCTGCGCTTGACAACACAGCCTAGGCGTATTAGTCGAATGCAAATCCACTGAGCTTTCAACTCAGAGCACATCATAAGGGAAAAAATTGATAAAATAAAATTCTGTATTGTTTGTTACAGTGCGTACCAAGCCGAGAGCACTGTATTGAACGGTTCAATACAGATACATGTATTGTTGCACCCTTATATCTAACATTCTTTATCTATGTATTTATCTTTATATAGTTAAATATATAGTGGGTCTGTCCACTGAAAATGTGACTTCCTAATAGAACCAAAGAATTTAAATACTTTTAAAGGAGCATTTCTGACAAATGAACCCTGTTTTATTCTTTTTTTCTAAAATGTGAATACATAAAAGCATGCAAGACCGAAAATAAATTCATAAATCTGTGTACAACGGTGCATTCAGTGGTCAATTGAAACACCATACACACCCTTGCAGAAAGTATGAAGACCTACCAAATGAATAGTAAAGCCTTGGCTCATTGCTTGGGCCACTTTCTGAACACTACCACATCTATGATGAGATATCGAGCTGTTGCTTCACACCGCGCTCTGATTTATAAAAGACCATTTCGGGGCACTCCGCTGTCTTCACTCTGGATTTCACCACAAATCTGAGATGCAAGGGGAAGTCATGTTGGAAGGTGAAATAAAGAAAGTTTACAGAGAAATTTAAACTTAGAAGAAAACAGATTAATTCTAAAAAAAAATTAAAAAAAAGAAACTTAATATATCAAATCAAATCCAACAACTGACAAACAACTTTTGGAAAGAGATGAAGGGGGTGTGAGGGAGGACGCTGGGCTCTGTTTGCATCTGAATCCCCACACTATCTCCAAGTGAAATCAAATCACAGCAGCATGCTTCTTTTTCAATAGCCAATCAATTTAGCACTGCTCGGAACATTGCAGCAGACATCGACAGAGTCATTTTCTGGCATATTAATGTTTACATCCAATCAGCAGGATGTGGGGGCGGCCTAATTAACTCAATCAGCTGGAGGAATGCACCAGCAAATGAGAGCCCCACCTCGGGACCACACACAATTGATCACTTCAACCGACTCTCCACTCAATTGTTTCTTGACAGCCCTTCAGAGCACCTGGATTAGTAAGGGTGCATATGGTGATTAAAAAAGCCGGTTTTGTTGTTTGTTTTTTTTATTTTCATAACCATGGTTAGAGGAAAACACCGCCAGCATCTCAATCTAAGCTGGTGGAGGGAACTGAAAGCGGTGCAATAATCTTCCACCCAGCAGTTTAATTACAACTGGAAAAGCACAAATGATCAAACTGAATATGTTCTCCATTTTGAAGAAATTATTTCTTTCTCTGGCATGAAATTGATCAAGAATTGATTTGGGATGGGATGTGAAGGTGGGATGTGGATGATTGCAGACTATCAGCAAGCTACACTCAAGTAATGCCTTTTTACTGTGAGCTCACCTATCAGCTTTTCATGTAGCAGAGCCAGAAGCTACAAGCATTGTGTTTGTGTGTCTGGGTGTGTGTGTTTCTGTGTTTTATATGAGGGAGGAGAGACGCAATATCAGACCAATACAGGAAACGGGGAAAAAAAGTCTAAATCCAAACACAATAATAAAACCCTGCTGTTATCTTCCACATTCCCAACACACACCACCCCTCAGAGGCTCCTCCTAACCATCTCTCTCACCTCTTCGTATATTCCCTTGCTTCCTTTCCTTACCACCTTCCCTCCGTATGAAAAATCAGCAAATAAAAAGTTACATTAACCCCGCAATGACCTTTCCCACGTAATACACTGCAGCCTGATGGGCCACACCATGAGCTTCATCGAAAAGCTGTCATTCTCTGCTATCCCAAGCACTGCCTGGGGAACATTTACCGGATAATTAATATATTAAATGCATGAAAAATAGTTACACAGGGGCCCTTTTGTCAGCTCTTCCACCGCATGGGGGAAGAGGGATACAGCCTGTGAACCATCAATATACAAGCATCCTACTTCAATGGGCCATCATAAAAACTGCTCATAATTTTATGGCTTCATTCACGGCCTCTGCTGTAAAGGAAGGCCATATTTCCCCGTAATTCACTGGAGCGCACTGTGGCTTTTTTATGATTTGCCGGTTTTAAGCCGCCGCTGCCACTGCAATTATGGGGGTGCTCCTGGGCCCCGGCATGAAGGACGGGCAGGGGTCAGCAGCGAGCCAGAGCGTGACAGATGAAACACACACATTCACATTTGGTGTCCTGCATGGTGGTGCTGATGGCGTGCAGTTGTCTGTCAGTCTGCCCCATCACTGACCAGTCAGCCATTAACAGCTCCAGTCAGATGCTTTAGATCTGCAGGTTTGAGCTCTTTCAGCGATTGTCTGTAAAGTCCACAACATTTGACTCTGTCTGGCTTAAAGGTCCAGTTTAAGCTACAGCTCCAAAAGGGAGTCAATCCCCAAAAACTCCCATGTTAAAAAGGCCAACTTCACAGCAGAATTAAACATGTTTACAGCCTGGTATAAAAAACATTTTAGGTTCAATAGGTCAAGTTTACCTTTATGACAACTGTGGGGGGGGAGTGAGTTTTTTTTATAACTCATCCATTTAAATGTTATCTAATCTTGAAATTCTTCATAATTAGGGACGTGTCCTTCTGATTGACAGGTGCCAGATGTCCGGCAGCAAGGAGGCAGAGGGTAGCACAATATCGTTGTTTAGCCAGCTAACAGCTTGCCTTAACTTTAGCATGCTATCTGCTTAGCTCATGTTATGTCTGAGTTAGCTCGGTTAGCTCTTAGCTACAGGCAGCTCAGAGTTTGATGGGTGTCAATCATCCTTCCCCACGCTCACAGCCCCCCTCTCAGCCCTGTTCGCCCATTTTTGTAGTTTCTGGGAATAACAAGACGTGTGACGCTGCCAAGATGGCAACGTTGGGAACCACCCACCGAGCTTCAATTCCGCTCTTCAGAAACCTACGGGGAGGGGCAGTCCATCTGCTATAGAGTCAATGTGGTGGGTGGACAGGTGTGGGGTGGGATTGCAGGAGAAGAGTTAAAGGAAGTTGATGGGTCATATAACACTCAACTATTATTGGAGTTTATCAAAAGAAACAATTAAGAAAATTTTAAGGGAAAAAAAAGATCAATTTGTGGGTTAAGCTGAATTTTTCCTCATAAAGTCAATGTCTTCCTGTCCAGCTGGCCACACCTCCATCTTCCCAACACATACTCAAGTGTGTAAACAGTCTTATCTATATAAGTTAATCACTTTAAGGTGAGACATTTTGGTGAAAAACTAGGGACACACGTGTCCACTTTAACCCTATTTTGTTTCCGTTTTTTTTTTATTTTCATTTTTTTTCTCACCTTTCCAAACACTTAGTCTGCTTCCATGGATAGTGTGCACAGTATGAACACTACCCCCACTCTGCTGCGGACCACACACTGCTGGTCCTCCTGATAGCTAGGGGTCTCAGTTCACTTGCGAATGGACTATCGACTAAACCAGAAAGAAAGTTGTATTCCAACCACAATAAATCATCACAAAGAAGGCAGTAATGCAGACCTATTGTTTGGATAGGAGGAAAAACAAAGCCAAAAGCATGTGTTCAGAAAAACCCACCACAGAACCCCCAGACCAGAGTCCTTCATGGGTGAGTTTTACCATCCTCCCAAATAATCCCAATTCTGAAAGACAAAAATGCTTCATTTAATGGAGCTAATAGCAGACCTATTAAGTATACTACCTGTTTTAGGAAAAATGATGGAGACTATAATATGTAAACAGATCCAAAAATATTTTGTTGATCACAGCTTGCTTATAAAATTCCAGCATGCCTATAAACATGGGGTGTCAAATTCCGGTCCTCGAGGGCCAGAATCCTGCAGGTTTTCAATGTATCTCTGCTCCAACACACCTGACTCAAATCAATGAGTAATTGTGCAGAGCTTCATAGGCTGTTGTATCCTTTTAATTTGAGTCAGGTGGGTTGAAGAAAGAAACATTGAAATCCTACAGGACAGCGGCCCTCGAGGACCGGACTTTGACACCTGTGCTGTAAACCATGTCATTCCGCTGCTACAGCTCTGGTCCACATGATTGACAACTGGTATGAGGAACTAGACAGTGGCAGCTTAGTAGGGGCTGTATAGACTTTAGTGCAGCTTTTGATTTGATCAATCATGATCTTCTAATTGCCAAGTTGAGATGTTATGTCTTAACTACAAAATCCATGTTCTTTATAAGAGATTATCTAAGTGACAGAAGCCAACAGGTTTTTTTTTTATCATGGTTTTTTTTTTGTCTAAAAGCTCTGGTATCAACTGTGGCCTACCTCAAAGCAGTTGTCTTGGCCCTCTCCTTTTCTCAGTTTATACCAATGATTTACCTAATGCATTAAACGAGTCATCAGTTATCATGTATGCCGACGACTCTATAATGTATTACTCTAATCCTAATGTGAATGAAATATCCAATGTACTGGAAAAATAGCTAACTGCTGTTTTGAAATGGGTCAAAAACACTAATATAATTTCAAATCTTTCTTAAACAAGTTCAATGCTTTTTGGAAGTACACAGCATTTACATAATAATTCTGCATTGATCATGAGAATCGAAAGCTCCAAATTAGAGCAAGTCCAGCAGATGAGACTTCTGGGGGTCACAGGGGATTGCCATCTTTCATGGTCACCTCATATAGATCATGAGATCAGTAAGCCATTGCTGTAGTCAGAAGATGTGCATACTTTGTCACACCAATGACCATGAAGCAGGTAGTTCAGTTATTCGCATTATCCCATCTTGAATGTGGCTCCACTGTATGATCCGCTCCAAATAAAGCAGATGTGGCAAGGCCTCAGGTCATCCAAAATAAGGATACCTGCCTTGTGCTGAAATGCCCTTACTCTTCTTGTGTTAAACAAATCCATCATTCTTTATCTTGCCCTATGCTCTAAGATACATTAAAATATAACCTATCAATTTTTCTGAAAAAGGTAGTTCTAACTGGTTCACCTTGTTTAATGTTTTAAAACATCAGATATGTAGCCCAGACACTCACATTCTACTCGGCAAGCATGTAGTGCTGATTTGGTCATAGATCGGCCAAGAACTCATAAAAGTCTGTGTTATTTAGAGCATCACAACTCTGGAATAATTCACAGAAAAGAACTAAGAGATGTATGCAGTTTTCATGTTTTTAAACAAACAAGGAAGTCCAAGCTGCTCTGATGTGCTCTGTTTTATTCTTTTTTTTTTTACTGAATTGTGTACTTTTTACTTTAATGGATTTTCTGAATTGTCATGTTTTAGGAATTTGTATTAGGTATTTTTGTCTTTTAACTGGGACCCCAGGAAGTTAGCGACCACTACGGAGGTAGCATTTGGGGATCCCCACAACACATAAACAAATAAACCATCCCTACCTTCCCTACCATCCCTATTGTCTCTACCATCCCTACCATCCTTGCCATTTCTACCATCCCTACCGTCCCTACCGTTCTAACCATTCCGACCATTTCTACCATACCTACCATTCTTACCGTCCCTACTGTCCCCTCCCAGTTCTACGCCCATGCCCAGATCAAACATGTTAATTTTTTAGTCTAGGTGCTGATAGTGTGGACTGGATAAATAATGAGAAAATGTGGTGAGCAATTGGCTGATGTAAACATGACAGAAATAGTTGGTGAACATGGAGCATTAAATCTTTATTGCCTTCAGTGTGCCTATTTTTTTTATAAAACTGGAACAGAATGGAAAAAACAAGAGATTTTTGCTCTGTTTGGAATTTCAAAAAAATATTTAATTTTATTTCTAAAACCTTGAGTTAATCAACAGAGCAGACATGCTCCATTTCTTAGTCTTCTTTTTGTGTGACTAAACAGCAGTGTCCTATTTACATGGTAAATTAACTTGAGACCATGTGAAGGCTATTATCCTCCTACAGACACTTGAACAAACACCCACATATTGTAGTGATAGCCCAGCAGGCGCACATGCACTTAGACAAATACAAATAGCATTATGTTTGCTGGCATGGAGTACAAACACATAGAGTATGCTTCTGCACAGACCACATATTTGCACACTCTTATGGATAATTGACAGACAGATGTACCATCATGTCATATACACAGTATGTATACATACTTCCTGGATCTATTCCCACATCTATAAATGCCTGCAAGTTATCCAATTATCACAGGATAATATGACTCGAAAGAAAAAAAAGATAGTTGTGTTAAATTAGCTCAAAAGTCAGTATTTGAGTATTTTAAGGCCCGACTGATTTGTAGGTGATGATGACTGGGTTAATGCCTCAGAACGTCTGCATGCCTATTTGTTACTTAGAAATATACCCTAAGACCCAGACATCGATAATAGTCCTATTCATTCAATTTTACCCCTGTCAGAAAGGTGCTGCAGGTAAAAAAGATTTTCTTTTTCTTTCTTTCCTTTTTAATTTTAAAATGCAACCCTGAAGAAAAAGACAGAGATCCTCGAGGAAATGGCATTAATTTTCTGGAGCATATGCCCCCGATTTCACCAAATGACATTTTATACTGCTAGCATTTTATAATGTGACATAAATGGCACTGAGGTACAATTTAATACCAAAATATTAAGTCAGGAGAGCTTTCCCTGGATTCAGACAAGAAAAATCCCCAGACTAGAAGGTCAAGCGAACACTCAAAATACTGCTTTGTTATTTGATCATGTTTACTTATAAAACCATCGTGTAAGCCTTTAAAGAAACTTAAGGTTACACATTTATAATTTAATGATGAAGCAAGTTCAACTTCATTTATAAACCAGATTGAAATAGAAAACTGGTGAATTAGACAAATGTCCCATCATTTACAGACAGATATCTACACACAGAAACTGGACCAGCATGGAGCTGTAACATTTGCTCCAGCCATTCTTTCAAGCACATGAAGTCTTAAGCAAACTCCAGCAAGATTTTAGAGCATACATGCATGAGCGTGATGGACTGGTGACCTGTACACCTCTTGCCTTCTCCCTGACGCTGCATTAGAAAAAGTGGGTATAGAAAATGGATGAATGAATTTCTCAGCCTAATTTTGGAAAAATAAAACCCGACTGACATCTAATAATAAGGCGTATTGTTTGTTATAGCGTTCACACAAAATACCGTGACAATAAATGAAGCAGTTTGGCATTTAAATTAGATAAAATGTTTTTACTGAGGCGTCAATAAAAATCCAACAATATGCAAGTGTATTTAAATTGGCTTAGAATTGTTTAGATTTATAAGTATTTATAAGTGGCATATTAACTCAGATATCTCATCTATGGTTGGTCTCCATCACCTCTCAGTCCCTCCTCTCAACCACATTCATATTTAAAGAGGATTTAAAGAAGAAGCGGAGTGCAGGAAAATAAAACACACACAAATGAAAGAAAATAAATAAAAAAATGGATGTTATGTTGCAGCCAAACTGGTGAGCCAGCATTGTGAGTGTACAATATAGAGTATAGGTGATCCCGGAGAGCTCACACTAAGCAAGCTTAATCCTGTTGACTAAGAATGGGCACAGGGAGCCATGCCAGCCAGCATTGAGCTGTTGGTGTATGGAGCTACGACAAGGGAATTACTAACCATGGCAAGGGTGGTCCTCCAAAGCACGAGCTGCATCTGCTGCCGGCTGCCAGTGAGCATCAGCACTGGGACGGGCTTACCAGTCAGCTGGTTCCCTGCCAAATACGACTCTCACTGGCTGCAAGCGTTGCAGCTTTCTGCTAGGTTTTACATTTATGTTTCTAATTCCAGTGATGGTAACAGATAACCTGACCTGTAAACGTTTTACAGGTAGATCGTATCTAAACTTTGCTGTACAAACTGAATTTTGTGATTTTCTGTCATTAACCTGTCAATGATATTTTCCACATCTGCACCTGTAAAGAAAGACAGACAAAAGAGATAATGTTTGACTATCTGGTGTTTCTTTGTCCAATATAAAAGCAGCATGTCACAAAAAAAATTATTTTAAGAAAAAAATGTTTTTTAAACCTGTTTTTTATTTTTTGTGTCTTTCTAAAGTTCAAAACATCTTTTGCCATCTTTGGGTTCAACAACAACTGACTTTCTCTGAATATATAGTAGTTAATGTACAATTTTTTCAAATAGTTTATGGATGTCTATGTGTACAAGAAATTAAAGTATTTGATACAAATAGGAACTCACATGATAATATGACCATTCTATCTGAACCTGTTATTTGTGAGAATGCACTCATTTAACAGCAAGCCAACTATGTGTATAGTATTTTTTGCAGATAAAATTACAAAGTGTTTTACAATGAGAATGCATAAAAACATAAAAGCAGACCCTTAAAATGATACAATACATACAACAGACAAAACTGCAACATTGCAATTTCCCTCTAGTATTTTTTAATTTAGTGTGATCTTTGTGAGAGCAATACTCTGAGAGTAGAGAGAAAAACTTCCGCTTTCTTCCTCCTTGGTGAGCAACGCCACAGTCTGGTCAAATTTGCCCGAATGGAGTTGTTTTTTTGGTTCAAACAATGTTATCCATGTGCGCATGTAACTATTGTATAGTTAATCTGGACTTACTCTTTGGTTTATAAAACATTGCAAAAATTGTCAAAATCCACTTCATAAAGAGCAGCTGTACTCACTCAATGGAAGCTCATCTTATGGACCTTGTATTCTCAGCAAATTCACATCCAAAGTCGTCGCTCTGCTCAGCGGGACGCAGGCGTTCAAGAACGCTTCATTTGTGGAGCTAACAGGCAACTACCACTTGCCTCTAGCGGGACGCTAGCTTTTTTCACCTGGGTGTGAGTGAAAAACTTGTCAAAGTTGATTTTCTTTTCTTTCCCTCCTCTAGATGGGATATAAATACCTGGAAAACTTCCGTAGATCAACTAAAGGGTAAGCTATCCATCACAATTAACACTACAGAGTTCGGATACAGCCTTTCACTACAGGCTAGCGGCTAACTAAATGTCTTCTTCTCCTTATTGCAGTTTGATGGGAAGCTGTATTAAAGCTGAGCTTCTCATGGATAACAGTAATATCTCTCATGTCTTTAACTAATAATCTTTGTGGCCCACAGGTGTAAAAATGAAATTTTTTTCAGCCCTCTAGGTGGCGCTGGAGGTCTTAGCATGGGCACAGCCCTTTGATAGTATCACTGGTTTACAACATCTCCAAAGTTAACTCTTACATACACAACTCTGATAGTTGACTGTAATAATGATTAAAAGATAGACTTCAGACAACTTTATTGATCCCTTTGGGAAATTCCCTCAGGGAAATGTTTAATACTTATTCCCAAACACTTACCGAGAGACAATGAGGGTAAGTTTTACTGGGGGGATTGATTAAATGATTCATATAATACATATAGACATTGGATACTCAATATCCAAAGTCATTAGTCATATATGAGACAACCAGAGCCTATGAAACCTATGAAACTCTTGATTGTATGCTCCCCTTTGTTGTATCCTCTTGAGGTGCTGGAAGGATTTCTTCTGTTACTACTTTTTAGCATCAGTTGTGATTTGAAACCAGTGAAAGTTGTTTCCAAGTGGAAGCAGACAGAGCCTGAAATTAGACCTTAAATTCAGACAAGTTGAAGAAGTGACATCTAGGATACATGGCAGAAAAAGAACAGTGAGGAAGGATGAGAAAGTATATACAACCTTTTCCTTTAACCCTTTAAAACTCTGCTATCGCCCCGAGCGCTATCACATCTATCATCATCAGTTTCTCAGGAACAGTAGTGTGTAACTCTGTGGGGTAAATTGTGATGGATAGCTTACCCTTTATGCAGGGGTGAAAGTAAGCCAGTACGGTCCGGTACTGCGTGCCGCTAAGAGATTCAGTGGCGGAACACAGTACCAGGAACACAGGAGCGCAACTGGCTGCTATAAAGCCCTCATTCAGAACCAGTCACGACCACATAATGGGTCAGAAAATACATCCTCTAGCAATATGTAGTCTTGAAAACTACTTTGTCTGTTTAAAAATTCATTTTAACCTTAAACAGTCAATGATTTTTAACTCAATCTAAATGGTTTCTGTCGGTGTTTTAGTCCATGCTGGATAGAGCTTTGGCGTGGCATCTCCCTCTATTGTCCCACTTCTCTCCCCCTCCCCTCAGAGAGAGGTGGTCTACTCTGTGCCCAGCCTTGGAAACGTGAACCACACATTTAATGTCTTTATGTTTGTTGCAAAATGCCCTCATCAGTAGGAGAGTCAGTTGTGTTATTTGTTTCAATTTTAACAATACAGAACAGCTCGGAAAAGAAACTGCTCATGAGCTAACGACCGGAGATTTCACTACGCATGCGCCTTTACTTCCGAAACACAATGGTTGCCAAGGGTGATCGATGCGTTTGATTTAATGCACCGGGACGTTTTCCACAACGGGCCTACAGACGTCAAGAGACGCTGCTTTAGCCCTAACAGGACGAACAATAAATTACACCAACGAAATTCCACACATTCTGTGGTTGGCTGAAATACTTTCAACCTGATTTAGATATCTATCAGTTTTCATCTACAGATTTTTAAAATAAAAATGGAGAGAAACACTTCAAAACAGTCTTTTTTCAGTCAAAGTAATAATGCAGAGAAAAATAACTTCTTTGTTCAACAGAAAATAAATCTACTTTAGGTGATCTTTAGGAATCTTTTAGGTGATGTATTTTTAATGAGGGGTAGTTCCACCGAGTTTCTGCTTGTGATCTAGATGATCTGTTCAAAGAGACTTGTACTCTGGATGTTTATGAATGTTTCAATGAAAGGAAATAGTTTAATATATTGTCAAGTGTTTTTATTTCCTGTGTCCTCCATAGACCCGCAGGTAGCCACAGTAAAATATAGAAATGGTTTTCTTTGTTTGGATTTTGACTCTGCCATTTTAAAATGCATGAAATGAGAGAGAGATAAAAGTTTTGGCAATAGTAAGCCTGGGTAATACATAGAGATTTTCAAATTTATCCAGACCTTTTCCACTCATGAATGAGGGAATACCATTTGTATCCAAATAGTTTTGCGTAAAAAGGGTCTTTTCTTTTTGCATTTTGCAGAACAGTATTTTTGCTATGGTCATTGATAATTATTTTCCATTCATTTAGTTATAGGAGCATTCAATTTAATAAACAGCTAATTTCAGTCAACTGTTTAAATGCACATGTGCTGCTGATCCTTCATAAAAGGCTGCAAATTAGAACTATCACTTTGGTTACTTGACAATAAAATGATATTAAGATATACATCTTATATCGTGGCTCAAATAAAAAAATATAGAGATTTGCAATTTGGTTGCAGTTTTGTGTTTTTCATTGGGACTGTACTTTCTCTTCCTGACTTTTAAATTATACAGAAAAACAAACTTTCCAAATGGACCCTCTTCTAGAGTGAAGGGGGTAGAACAGTGACAGATAAAGTTCTTCATGTGACATCTGGAGTTGCTTCAGTTGTGTCAGGTTTAGCTAAGTTATGTGTTCAAACTATTAGGCCAGCTGACCACTTGAATATTGAAGACATGAGACAGAGGTCCAAATCTGATATCATCAATGGGACATCTATGAAAATGATTAGTCTCTGGACAGAAATATACATTTTCCTTGCATAAAGCCTGTCAAAAAATGTCCCTGTGAATGCATTATCACAGCTGATGGTGGTTGACGTGGCAGGCAGCAGATGTACAAAGGTATTAGTCCTGACCTGGGGCCTTAAGTATGTGGCCCTATGGAGAGATATTTAAGTAAAAGCTGTAACTTTGTGGCAAAAGTTTAGTTCTGGTTCTGTTAGATCTTAGTGTTGCTTTTGACACACCAGACTAGAACATCCTGTTAGACCAACTAAAAAACTGGTGGGAATCCATGGTGCAGTTTGGAAAGGTTTGAATCCTACTTGCAAAACAGGAATCACTTTGTATCAGTTGGTTACTATGAACTATAGTCTCCTTAAACAAAGATATGTGGAGTTCCCCAAGGCTCCGTTTCGGGCCCCCTATCGCTCAGCATCTACATTTTCCCCCTTGCTCAGATCATAGAAACAAACCAAATGTCTGATCAAATGCTGACGACACTCAGCTTCATGTAACTGTCCCACCAGGGGACTCTTGTCCCAAACAAAGCTTCAGTTTGTGTCTCGTCACACCAATGCATGGAACCAAAGATGGGTGTCCAGCCTCAGTCAGCAATGTTAAAACCAACAGATCAATCCAGAAATCTTGGTGTCATTTTGGACTCCAAGCTAGATTTTAACTGCCATATTAAAGCAGGAACCAGATTAGCATTTTACTACCAGAAGAATATATATAGAATAACAGGATTGATGACTCAGCATGATTTAGAAAAACTTCTTTATCATCATGTTTTCTGTAGTTTTGACAACAGAAATGGGGTTTTTACAAGTCTCTCTAAAATATCACTAAAGCCTCTTTCAGACTTGCATTGCGGAATATGTGCAGTAAAACCCATCCGCTCTTTAACCGGAGTTGTCTTTTCGAACATATCGCTTCCTTGCGGACTTTTAACGCCGTGGCTACGTTCACACATGGGGAAATGTTCCGGATAAGTCGGTTGTCGAGACATGGTAGGACGTCTTTGTGTTGTGACTTGTCCGGAACATTTCCTTTGCATTCAGGCAACATTTCCACTCTTATGACATGGGGGTTAGCCGGTAAATGTAAACAGTATAAAAGACAAAGTCTGCAACATTACCGCTTCTCAAAGCATGTCTGAAAGGGGCTTAAGACAACTGGAACTAATCCAGAATTCTACTGCTCGTGTCCTCACAAAGACCAGAAAAAGTTCCCACATCTTCACCCTGGTTCTAGTCCAGAATATAGATCTGATCTGCTGACGTCATATGAGCCACCAAGACTTCTAAGATCATCTTGGTCCAGTTTGCTTTTCATCCTGAGAGTTCAAACTAAACATTAACTTTTTCTTCTCCTGATATGTGGAACAAACTACTAGAAAACATGAAGTCTGATCCAAACCTGGAGAGTCCTGAAAAGCTGGAGTCTGATCCAGACCTGAGTTCTGCTACATCAGACCTGAAAACTATTTTATTTACCGCAACTTTAATGAAGATACAGACTTTTTCTTTTTTTTCTGAATATATTTTTTTGCATAAGAATATACAGTGAAGAAGATGATGATGATGATGATGTATTTGCCACTAATGTCTGTTTGTATCCCTCTGTATGAATTCTGTTGTCTGTTTCTCTGTATTTTAGCTTACTCTGTTTCTATTGAATTTCTTTTATTCTTTTTAGTTTATTTAAATTTTTCTATTTTTATGGGGGTTTTGCACCTTGAAAAGATTGCATAAGACCCTGAGATCACTATCGACTAGTTTTAACTCCACAGACTCTGGGTTGCTTTCAGACACCATATTCATACACAGAATTCTTTTCTGAGGCCTAACTATTATGATTGGCACAAAACAGGCACTAATTCAACATCCAGCCGTGTTCTCGAGGTCAGGCTTTAATGACTTTAACAGAGAAAAATCCTATGGAAATTTGCTGACCTGTTGAAATCTCTCTCTTCAGATTAGCACTGTCTAACCGATTAGCACATTCTCATCCACACAGAGCCATAAGAGAGAAGAAGCTGGCACTTAAAAGCTACATTGTTCTGCAGTGTGAACATGTCAATCCTAATTCCTTTAGCTGCGGTTAACAGCCCATCAGCAAACTGGCAGTTGCAGATTGAACACTAGTTGAGTCTTAGCCGTGATCTTCCCGAGGCATTACACCAGGGTGTTATCCTTTAATAACATGATCTAGATTGAGGGAGAATACACAAAAGGAAGATATTGGACACTGTCAGCAGCTGCAGACCCTCCATCCTTCCTGCTTCATTTCCTCACCCTTAAATGACTGACTATGAGATGGTTAATCAGCTCGGCTCGAGGTTAGTGAGGTGATGCAGACCGATGTCTTCTCCATGAAGGGACCTCTGCTCACCCCTTTGGTGAGAGCAACGAGATGGGAGGGACTCCTCAGGGGGCTGTAAGAAGAGATTACCACCACCCCTCCATTAAATCATCCCTCCCTCCTTGGCTCCATCAGAGGAGGCTCGTCTTTATGAGGACAGCGATGGGCCTGAATTGTTTCGGCTAAAGGCCAGCCGTGCTCTGAGGCTGCGTTCAGATGAATAACAAACCAGCGGGAGGGAACGGCTCTGCAACACCTCTTCACACATAAACACTTTAAACTTGGAAAAATGGCAGATGAAGGCTGCTCTTTATTTTATAACATTAACATGAAGATAGAAATTTATAACATTAACCCTTTATTGGGCACTCACTGAAATACTTGAAAATTATTTATTAGTTAGTTATTGTGATACTGTAGGATATTACCAGTCTTTAAAACTTGGTTACTTTTCTTTACAATAATACCAGTCCTACAGTAGTAAGTGGTCAGTATAAAACATTTCTTCTCATTTTATGTTGAAACCTCAATAAAACATCTGGGAATGTGTAGCCTCATCTTTGATGATTGTTGAGGAGAACTCCATGTGGTTCTATGATTTCATGAAGCAGAATGAGGGGGTATTTTGATGGTCCTATGAGGTGATCAAATATTGTCATTTGCCCAATAAAGAGTTAACTTGTGTTTCTCTGGTTTACAATCCAGCCCCAAAATGTAGTGTTTTTTCAAAGACTCTTTATGGTAAATCCACAATAAGTGATCCATGATAACATGAAGGAACAGACAGACTTAATATAGTAAAAATGGTTTGATATTTTAAGGATTAATGGAATAAAGAGTTGTAATAATAAATGCTATGAAGAACTGAACATGACCTATATGGTCACCGTGGTAACTCGTCACCAGCTACAGGTTCCAACACTTAAAGTGAGCATTTTTCTAAAACGAAGCAGTGTGATGGTGTGTGTGTTTGTGATGGTGCGTGTGTTTGTGCCGGTGCGTGTTTGGGAGTGTGTGCGTACATGCACCAGCGTGAGGGAGCCCCGGACGGAGCAGCTGTGAGCAGATGTCACTTTAAGTGAGCGAGGGACTTGAGAGAGAGAGAGAGAGAGAGACAGGGAGATGTGTGGCTGGGCCAACCCTCTAATTTACGCATGAGTGGCGCTGCACCACTGATATTTACATTTAAATTGATGTTTCAGATACTTAATTAAAGACGAGGACTGGGCTCTTCTGGTCTGCGGCTGCCTCTTCTTCATCTTCCTCTTCCTCAGCAGAGTGCACAGACTGCTCACTGGAACCTGCAGCACTTCCCTGAGCCCTGTCAACAATATTTCACTGGAGGCCAGTTTGTGACAGTGCACCCCATTGTTGTGTCTATGGTAATTTTCTGGGTGCATTATTGAATACACAATGCCCCCTGGTGGTTTGTGATGCCAAGCCCGTATGCACACACCATGCAGCTCCTCCTCCTGTCCTGGGCTTTGTGCAGGAACATTTTCGATGAACATTGCAAATGTTGCAAACACTTGTGTTGGAAAATGTTTAGAGGGTGAATAAAAACTGATGTCCACAAGCAGCTGAGGTGGAGAAACACTACTAGTCAGGAGATATAATCCTGAGCAATTATTACAAGTCCTTCAGCTTCGTAAGGGCCCAACTGACCGGATGAGTAGAAAACATTTCTGTTTTTATGGTTTTTACATTTAAAGTGAAGGTCTGATCATGGAGGGAAGAAAAGGATCTAACCTGCTGATTCTCCAGTTGCATCTTCATGTCACATTATTGTAACTCCGTACTAACTCATTCATGGCCATGTTGGATTAAACAACTCAAACACCTTCTCCTGTACTGAAATACATTTAAAAAAACAATGAATTTCAGATTCCACAAACACAAATAACATGTTAACTAAAGTTTTACAGTTAGCATCTCTGATACAAAGCATCATGAAGTAAACTGATTAAAAGCCTTTCTAATCGGTTTGTTTGGTTTTCCAGAAACACAACAAGGTGTTAGCTCCATGCTCAGTGTCTGTTTACCCTCTTTACTTTTTATTATCGATACAGGTGCCATCATCTATGCCAGTGGTTCCCAACAGCCCTTATTTATATTTCATGTACAAGACAATTCAAATCGGTTTTAGTTCAATTTTTAATCCTCTTAGACATGTTTCATTAATGAAATGTTGCAGATTAAATCCAGGTTAGCAGGATAGACATGAACTACTGTTGCTCCACCAGCTCCCTGACCTCCTAAACCACAGGGGCTGGACCAGAATGATCAAGCTTTGGTCTGATAAGTAGATTTTTATTTTTCTTATTTCTGACTAAGGAAATATGTTTTAAATATAATGTTATAGCAGATTTTGATTTTGATGACCTTGGCTTTATTCCAGGCATAGAGGACCATTATTTTTCTTCTTTTCAGACACACACAGAACTTTCTGCTCACTTGTTGATCCTTCTTGCGCCATTTTGAGTTCCTGCCCGCAATGCATTGTGGTCTATATTGACCAGTCTAGGGACCATCGATGCTCACTATTTTTCAAGATGCATTGCTGGTAATTTTGAGTGCACTACTTTTTCTCTCTGTACATTTGGACACCCCCTAGAAAATGGCATGACCACTATATAGGTCACTATGTAGGGAATAGTGTGGACATTTGGACACAGCCTACATTTTGGGGCTGGATCGTAAACCTCCCGCATAGAAGAGTTACACACTACTGTGAGAAACTGATGCTGATATAAGCAATCTAACAAGTTTTAAGGGTTAAAATGGAGGAAATGAGATTAATGTAATGATTATTGCTCATCTGATGGGCACGTTACAGATGCATCAAATATCTGGGACCCCTGGAAGTGAATCCCGTGGTGAGAGAAACATGGAAATAATCCATTTGATCTACTTCCAGCTTTCTTGATAAAAAAAATAGCCTTGCTTTGGACCACAGCACATTGTCACATGACCTGCTGGCATTAACAGAAGAACTGATAAGCTCTGATGTTTTGGAAAATATAGAGCTGGTCCTTAACTACCACGCCTTTACTGTTAGATTAGTTTGTACCAGAAGAAATGTTTTAGTTGTTTTGCAACATAAACACATAGAAGCTGCCAATTCAGCAAGCAAAGAGCATCCAGGATGCTGCTTATATCATACGAGTGTGCATCTGAAGAGCATCGCTGCTCTGTATTAACAGGGTCTCCAGTGAGGCCAAAGCCTTAATGCAGTGGTACTCCAGCCCTGATGAAGCCACACTCCCAGCATGCTCCACTGTCCTCGCATGGGCCCTCACATGGGCTGCCTGGCTGCCCACAGGCCAACTCTTCTCCACCACTTGCTCCCAAACAGCCTTTTAATAGGTTTTAAAAGAGGGTTATTAACATCACCTGCTAATTATGTTAAGGACCTAATTAGAGAATGAGAAAAAAGGCCTTTTTGTCTAATTAGGTTTTCTTTCTAAGTACACTGATAACCAAGGGAATGCTGAGATCTCTGTAGAAATGAGAGTGCAATGAGCCAGTGAGAGGATGCTTCAGAAAAAGAATTAACCCTTTCATCAGAGACTTGACTCTATTAACAGGCCTACTGGCAGAGTGCAATTACCACCCAAATCGTTTATTTGGGACGTGTTTATCTGGAGTGGGAGTCTGGATCATTTAGCGCATTATAAACTCAATAGTAGCTTCATTAGCGCTTACAGTCGGTGGGTGGTATTACCTGCCTGATAGCCAACTGCAGCCTGATGATATCAGTTCCCGCCACTGAATTACAAGACAGGGAGCTAATTTTTCAGCCCATGCTGCTCGATCCTCGCTGTTTCCTCCACTCAAGCGCTACCTGGTCGGTGCACTGCCAGCAGCACTTCAATGGGCCCTCGCCTGCAACCCGGGAATGGAAAGAGACAACGTACAACAGCTTAATCACAAAGCAGAAGCAAGAAAAGCTGCTGCTGGAAGAAGAGAGCGTAACGTTGCTCTTGTGTGATATTCAAGGTAAATAAATGTTGGTGATGTGGCTGCAGTGTTGAGATAAAACACGGGAGTGTGTGAGAAGGACCAGGAGGATCCAAGTTCATGAAGTTCCTGTTCTTATTATTTGAACAGAATAAGCAAGGTTCAGTTTTTAGGAGGTTTTTGTAAATTATTGGTCACAACAATTTACAGAAACCTCCTAAAACCTAACAATATTTTATTTTATTTTGTAAATTTTTCTTTAACTCGCACAAAAGATAATGCAAGAAGCTGACATAGCTTTTAAGTTGTAAGTTCTTTTAACAATGATACTTATTAAATCTGACATTTCATTCATGACCTTGTTATTTGTGGAAGTACAGAAAGCAGATGTCATTTTACAGAGCTGGGAGTCAGAAAAGTCAAAACAAAAATCTCCCCCTGCTTTGGGACGACGGAGGAAACCAGCATGTTTTTCTAGAATAGCTCTAAATGAACTCTTTTGATCATCAGCCAATGTAGCGGCTGGTTTTGTAAAGTTACTGGCCAATCTGAATTTAAAAAAATACATTTTCAGGTAAAATAATCCAGGCTATCTGGGCAGCTAAACGCATTTAACTGTTATTTATGAAAATGCTTTTCAACCAGCTAGAAACAAACTTAACCAGTTAACCAGCTTAGTTATTTACCACCACCACCGTCTTAATTTATCTTTCTCTCCTCATTCAGCTGCACCTTGTTCAGGCAGCAGCTGATGGACGTATTACACCCCATCGTTCATCACAGTCATGCAGGCTCCACTCTCCTCAAAGATTCGTCTTCCTAAGAAGAACTGACTCTTAAGGCTCCCAAATTGTTCTGCATTTGGTGTCCCTTGGAGCTTATATTTTAGCGTGGATGGAAGTTGTTATTTCTACCCTAAAAAATTGGATTTTAACCAGATTTGGTGGGTTTTGATTTAGAGCCCTGCTGATTGGCCTGCATTCTCCCAATGACATAGATTTTTTAAAATTATAACATGACTAAAACACTTCAAATAAACAAGGATAAAAAAGATTTTAAAAATGACTCGAGGATGTTCATTGCTGTAACTTTGCAGATAAAGTGAGTTTATTTTACAGGTATTAGCTGTAAATTTATGCATCAGCTACCAGGACATTATGTAGATTCACATAAAATTTAGGAAAGGCAAGTTTATTTCTACAGCACATTTCATATACAAGATGATTCAAAGTGCTTTACATAAAACATTACAAGCATTACAGTGGGGTGCAGAAGAAGCAACAACAAAAACAAACTTTTAAAAGAAATTAAATAAAAACAAAAAAACTCACATAAGATGCAAGAAATAAAAGTTATTAAATATAATATATACAAGTTATTTCTAAACGAGTTTAACCAGGAAGTGGATCTGTTGGGTCTTGGCAGTTCAGGGCTTGCTCAGCTGCTGTTTAATCCGAAGCATCTATTAGAAATCACACCCGTACAAGGCCTGAAATCTTCCAGATTAGCAAATCATCTTTCTCAAGTGCCACATAAACAAATAACACAGTGAAACTTAAAAAAGAGAAGATGGTGGTAATGAGGAGGGGAAAGTAATGATTGAGCCCCAGGCCATTCTAGGATACAAGAGTGTAGTGTTGGGAAGCAGCAGAAGTGCTTCGGTGTGATTACATGTTTAATTTACTTCACATCTCAGAGATGGTCTGCTATGACAGAGGCAATTTACAGTGATCCCCGCGTGAGTGTCAAACAAACCAAAGGAAGACGGCCATGAAACCACTCCCCACAGCCTCTAATGGAATCTCAATAAACCCCCAAACCAGTGGGTCCAGGAGAGAAGACAGCCCCGCTATTAAAGCTGAGGACGGCTCTACCCAGACACCCCTCGCCTCGGCCCGTCTATTATTATCACCTCACTCTCCGGGGGAAGGAAAAGAACAGGGAGGAAAAGGGGAGGTTATGCCAACTCACACCTGTGTACTTTGACATTTGCTATATCCAGTTGGGTGGGTATAGGGGGGCAAATGGTAGCTTTCTAAATTGACGGAGGTGGACACTGTGTTTAAACTGATAGCTGATCACCAGGCCGGCCCTGACGTCCAATCTCATCCCAAACAGACAAGCCGAGCATAAAGTGTTTATCTGGCTGTCACTTCAAAAAAGGCTCAAATGAAAAATTCATCTGTGAAACAACATTATTCAAATGATTTTAATGTTCTGGCTCTTTTCAGTACAAATTGCAGAGCTGGAATTGAAGGTTTAGGCTCTCGTCTCAAAGTCAAATATATTGTTTCAGAAAATTCTGCCCTCCACTAAAGTCAGTCCTGGGAGACGGAAATTAGACGAGAGCCATACATGTTAGATAAACATACTTTTTTAATATGCTTTTTGGATTTGGAAACATAAAAATAAGAAGGAAAACAATACAATAAAGATGAATAGATTTAAAATCTAAATGGAAGTTAAGAAATATATTCGAAAATGTTCACTTGCAATAAATAAACAAATAATAGACTTATGTTGTGAATGAAAATAAAAACTGGTATAAATGAAAGTTTGATTGTGTATTTTGTGTAAAATATTTTAATAAAGTGCTGTTATAGATAGATGTCCTGTTATGATGTCAGACAGCTGTGTGATGATGTGAAATATTTGAAAAATAAACATAAAAATAGAAAGTTGCACTGTGGCAGCAGTAAACAAATAAACTGTTCTCATTCACTCTGTCTCTCCCTCTACCATCCTTCACTTTCATGATAGCCTGCCAACTATTCAAACAGAAGAAATCTTTAGGAGAACATTGTGTAATCAAATCAAATCAAACCTTATTTATAAAGCGCTTTCATGCAACCAGCAAAACAAAATGCTTTACATAATAAAAACTATTTCTAAAACAAGCATTCACACAGTAAAGTAGCAATATAAAAACACACATCTCATTATAATCACTGAACACAATTACACATGCACACACAAAAAAGACATTTACACCCCCCCCCCCCCCCCCCCCCCCACACACACACACACACACACACACACACACACACACACACAAACACACCACCCCTCTTTCTCTAAATATAAACATAACACAGGAAGTAAAGCACACAACTCTCATTCATAAGCAAACAATCACAAAAATTCCAAATTACTGAATTTCCCATGAGCCTTTGCAGTCTTTGCACAACTTGAATCTTTGCAGTTGACTTTCCACTAAACTGAGTCAGATTCTTTATTTAAAAGAAACTAAATGATTTGAGCAGGTCTGACCTTCGAGTTGAATAAAATCTGAATCAACAAATGTATGTTTTTTATCACCAACAAAAGCACCTACACACCCGAAATCACCCCTCCCAAGGTAATGCTAAAATCTCTTTGCATTAATGCGTTAATTTTGACAAGTCTTATAAAAATCCTAAATTTATTAGATAAATTTAGGCCATTTCTATAGATTTTTTTACAATGACCCCTTAAAATTATTTTGGTGGGGGTCAGTATCCCCAGTTTGCTTTAAATCAGCTCTAGCCCAAAGACTTCAAATTCAGATCTACAAACCAAGATGTTAAAAACTGGATTCAGTCTGGTTTGGTTTGAATTTACTTTTGATGCAAACTTATAATCTAACAGCTGTAATTATTTATCATTTATAATGCTTCCTTAAATAAAAAAAATACTGCAGCTCCCTCTGGGATTAATAAAGTATATTTAATTTCATTAGCATTTACTTTCATTGGTTCAGGAGCAGGTTTTGACAGAAAGTACCTCTAGTACCCCCGTTTCCACCAAGGGGTCCAGCTCGGAACAGTTCAGTTCAGTTTATTTATGAAGCCCTTTAAAACCAGCTGAAGCTGAAAAAAGTGCTGTACATTAAGTCACATAAAAACAACGAAAATCATAAAAACAACATAGAACACAGGAGATTAATGAAATATGGTAAAAAGAAGAATAAAATAAAGTAAAAATAGATAAAAGAAATTATAACAAATAAAAGCAAACAAAGAGGAGGCCAAAGAGTAAAAACGAGTCTTAAGACGGGTTTTAAAAATGGACACTGAGGGAGACAGGCAAATGGGCAAAGGTAAATCCTTCCACAGTGTAGGTGCACTTACAAGGCCCTGTCCCCTCTGAGCTTCTTTGTGGGACTACCAGGAGAAGCTGGTCGGCTGACCTGAGGGACCGTGAGGGAGTGAACAGGATGGTTTGGTCTGGTAAACCCTGATCTCTGTTGTGTTTCCACAGCAACTGTATCCTGATCTTGCAGGCGGGGAATCAGCCAGATGGCAATAGATGCTTCAGCTACATAACAGCATGATGTCATAGAGGTGCGACGCCTTCCTTGAATTCTAACGAAGAAGAAGGCAGCTCATAACCAAAGGAGGAAAATGGTGGACATCCAGGAGATTGTCTTCTTTCTTCTTGTTTTCTGGCTTTAAACAACAAGTGGAAGTGGAAACAGAACAAAATAAGTTTAGAAAGTTTGATCAAATTGGCCGGAATGGTCTTTCTCATGCGGTTGAGGGATGGGGTTGATGAGCTTGGATGGTCCAGAACTGACCCAATGTGCTCAAACTCTAAAATTTAGAACAAGGAGTCAATGTAATGTTTACAGGATTTTGGACGCTGGGAGGAAGCTGGAGAACATGTTTACAATCATTACTGGGGTTTTTTAAGTCTTAAATTAAATGAGTCACACATATACATCTTTAATGTCCAGCAATAGAATCACTGAAACCTTGGCTGACCTGAAACTGGACAGGAGTACCTTTACAGCTTGGTTGAGCTCAAAGTGACTTCTATGCTCTAAAAAGAAGCTACACCACTTCTGAACTTGTGAATGTGGTTAAATAATCAGACATGTATGAAGTCTTGTTCATTTCTGGCACTGCTACCGTCGCATTGACAGCTCCACACTGAAGCTCCTCTTCCTGAACCTGCTGTGAAATCAGCCTGAACGCGCCTCTCTCCGCTCCGCGGAGCCATACTTCACAGAAAACAAAGCCCATTCCCGTGAGGGGTGTAGCAGGCAGGGTGCTGGGTGTTTACTGTTTGCTGAGGCCGACCTCGACCACGGAGAAAGACAAGATGAATTTGACAGCTAATGTAAAAATAACAGACAATCATAAATCAAGGAAGCAGGCGTTGTGAGTCGATGATGAGAGTTAATCAATACAGGCCTGACTTTGCCATTGTGTGAAATGGCACTCCATTTATTACAGGGGGGACTTGGAGGAGAAACATTATTCATATTAGAGTATGCACACACTGTTGGGAGAGGTAGAGGGGTTGTTGGAGGAGGGAGCTGCTTAGTCATTGCACTGATGGAGCAAAGGGCTCTGAGACAAAGATCTGACTCTAAAAGAGAAATTTCTCTCCATTCAATCAGCGACTAGTTTCACACACAGATTAGATGTCCAAAAAGCCTCGTATTTACATCTGCATTTTATTAAAGCAGCAAAAATTTTCCAGCGAAAATAATCCAGTTTTTTTTTTTAGGTTTTTAAGTTTCCAATCGCATGTTATCAAAAATGTTATTTAATAACACGTTAGCTAACCGCTAGCTAGCTGTTCAGAAATAAATCAACATTGGCTGCACAACCAGCTCCATCATTCAGTTAAGTCTAGTCCATATGTCCACTTCCACAGGCTGACCGAGCAATGAGCAAAGCATGAAGATGAATTACAGCGAGTTAAACACAATGCTGAGGGTTCCGTTCCCGAGCTCTTCCGTTTCAACCCAAAGTTTCTCCCGAAGCCAGAGCTGTCACCATCAGTGTGGGACTGTCAGAGTGGAAGAAACATTAGAGATGAAATAGAAACACCTCCATAATATTCCCAGAATGAGGAACATCCCATCTCAGAGGGATGAAGCAAAGCTAGTCTAGTCCTTGGATTTGTTACTTCCAGATTGGATTACTGGATCTCCATCTGATCCAAGATGCTGCAGCATCAGATGTTTCTGATGAGGATCATCATCAGAGATATTTCTCCAGTTTTATCTGCTCTTCATCAGCTTCCTATTTAATCCAGAATAAAATTTAGAGTTCTTCTCCTTCTCCTCTTCTCTTGGTGACCAAGAAGATCACTTGAGTTGCAGATTTTCCCATCAGAGCGTCACTCTCAGACTGCTGGGGGACGTCCCACGATGCACTGGGCTCCTCTCTGCTCTCTTTACTCTCCATGTAGAAATATCTGATATTGTTGGTGTCATCCATCCATCCATCTTTCCTGTCCTCTCCACCCCCAACCAGGCCAGGCAGCTAATTTCCTGTTTGTTCTCTTCCAACCATAATGTCTCTTCAAACTTCCAGCTCTGACATGTTAGAAATGTGTCACTAGCCCCTTTCAGACTTGCTCTGAAAAGTGGTAAGACTTTGTGTTTATGCCATCTGCATGCAGACAAACGTTCCACTCTTTTACCTCGGCGCTGTAGCGGACATTTCCCAGCTAACCTCCTTGTCATAAGAGCGGAAATGTTGCAGCGCGTCATTTTGCCTGAACGCAAAAGAAATGTTCCGGACAAGTCGCAACACAAAGACGTCCTGCCCTGTTTCAACAATTGACTTATCCAGAACATTTCCCCATATCTGAATGTAGCCGCGACATACAAGTTGGCGAGGAAGTGATATGTTTGAAAAGACAACTCCGGTAAAAGAGCGAATGGACTTTACCGCACATATTCCGCGATGCAAGTCTGAAAGCGGCTACTGTGTAACAATATTGGGTCAAAATGTATGTGAGTTTATGAAAACAAATGGCAGAATGAGCCCCCACTCTTCTCCACACGTCTTAAGATATCCGAAGTGTACTGCTCTTTTGGAGTGTTGAGGCAGATGTAGAGGTTGGAGCAGGAGATTACAGACAGCTCTCTGGCACAGGAGCTGATTTGAGTGGCTGTGGCTGGCCTCCTCTGGGGAAATCGGGCCCTAGGAGTGGGGCCTCTGATTTACTCCAGGCTCTGGCATGTCTCGCTGATGAGCTCCAGGCAGCCCAAGCCTCATGTGGGGATTGGCTCTGACCAATATGTTCCCTTGCACTCAAAAGGACAGGACTAATGTGTTAGAAGCAAGGCTCAGCAACCCCTTAGCAACCCCCCCTTCCACCTTCATTTAAGCCTCTCTCTATCTCACCTGACTCTCCTGCTCTCCCATTGCTTCTTCCTCATATCAGAGCCTCTCTATCTGTCGCCACCTTCCTCAGCATCACTTCTATCAGGAACTCCTCCCCACCTTCTACCCTCTCCGCTGCTCCTTTTCGGTGCTGCAGTCATTTTTCCTCACCTGAGACTCATTCCTAGGTCTGCCTGAATGTATGGCTTTATTTGTATTGCACCGGCATTTTATTGGATTCCTATTGCTTTGGAACAGAGGTACCACATTCCAAATTCATCAAAGGCCAATTTAATTCAAAATTCATGAAGTGGGCATCCGTCACGTTGCCAGCTGCAATGTGCTCTGTGTGTTCTCAGGGTGCCTCCCCTCTACACAGGAGACTATCAGTAAATCCAGTCCTATTCCTTCTCTTACTCAAAGCTACTCGGAGGTTTCTTTGGCTCAATGCTGAGTCATAAAATGAAATAAAATAAAACAATTGCATCTGCTTGCTAGTCAAAGAACATTGAAACAAACCACAAAACTATAATCTTTAAAAGTCTATTTTTTTATAATGTAAAGTAATCAATAAAGACCACGTCCCTCATCAATCAACCCTTCACAGAAACTGTCTTAAACTCCATCCAAACAGATGGAATTTTTCATGTTGTAAGTACAAAAAACATCTGTATTTACATTCAGAAACGCCCTCACTAACCAGATATGATGAAGCATTTCCCTTTAGATCAGGGCGACTCAGTTCGGTCCTATGAGGCTGCAGTCCTGCAGGTTTTCATTGTTTTCTGCTCCAACACACCTGCAGGACGATGACCCTCGTAGGACTGAAATGAGAAGCCCTGGTTTAGATGTTAAGAGAGTAATATAATTATTATTGTTTCTATGAGATAAAGAATCCATGTGGAAGTTGAGACTTCCTGTAACACCTGCAAAGACAACACAGTTCCTCTGTTCTACCACTAGATTCTGTTCATACGCAGGTTAGAGATGTTCTGGTGTTTAAAATCATTTCCAAGTAAAAGATGGTAAATTACACTTTTGTTGGTTTCCAGGTAGCATAGACAGATCTGTAAGCAGGCTGATAAATGAGGATCAGTTCATCTGAAGCGAACATGAAGTGTTTCTGTTTGTATGATCAGTTACATCAGCGCTGAGTCTGTCTGCTTTACTCACTCTAACTATGGAAAGTGCTGTTTCTTGCAGATTTTATGTACGTGAATATGCAATTTACAGTCCTCTCCGCTTCTTAGCAAAGCCACAGTGATCCATTATCGTGTTAATGACCTGCCAAGATTTTGAGATTTGATTTGTTAGAACTTTTTCTGTGCCTATATATCCAGACTTCTATCAGAGAGTCCCTGTCTTGCGTGAGTGCCCATTAGGGCAGTTTATGGGTCCCTGACCACTTCCTCGTGCAGATTTAGCTAGCTAATATTTGGACATTTAATATGTATTTAGAGTTTTGGAGGCTCGCTGGCTGTTCTGCTTCAAGAAACAAGCCAAGATTTTCCCCAAGAAGTTCCCAGTATGATGCAGAGTATAGAGAAAATGAAAGGCTTTACACAAAACTACAGAATATCAAAAAGTATTGTAATGACAACAGGTTTATATGTGCTGTGTGTTTAACCCTCCGGGGTTGGTTTTGACTACTTATGATTTTAGCTTCATCTGACAGTTTACCTTGTCTTGTTTGGTTTAAATACCCCTGAGCAAAACTTTAACCCCCCATCTGCCCCCCAGACACTGAAACATGGCAGCCCCATGCTCTTTAGTAAACGTACTAGAGAGGGATACAATTCAGAGCCTAATTCCCCAACTGGGATGAATGAAGCAAATTTATGAATAATTTATTAATAATAATCCTTTACAGCACAACCTCACATTTGTGATTTTGTAGTTTCTTGTTTGTATTTTATCATTTTCACACACTGTAAAAAAACAACTGAACCTAAAATAGCACAAAAACATTGAATCCAAGATGGAAAAAGTTATTTTTTGTACGAAATGTTTAATGAAGCATTTTTATAACTTAGAATAAAATATAAATAAATAAAAAGAAATATAATAGATAAAATGAATATTGAAAACTTATGTACAAATTTTGCAAACAAAGTTATAAACCAATATTTACATTAAAAAGCAGCAAATGTCTCAGGAGGTATTATTTATAAAATATTCAGATGTGACCATAAGATGCCACATAAATTATTTCCAAAAAACAAAAACCAGTTACTGTCCACCAGAAGAGTGGTTCCCAACCTGGGCTCCAGGACCCCCCACAGGGGTCTCCTGAAGAGCAAAGGGGTCCCCAAGGCTTGAACACACCATTGTGATTAATGTCCACACATTGTTCCTATTTTAAGAAAAAAAAAAGTAAGGCTAAGTGTTGTTAATTTAACTTTGGCTTCATGTAATGACAGGACTCAGCCAGAATCCAGGAATTAGGATGAGAATCTCACTTTTGAAATCATAAAACCAGCATGGTTTCAGCACAGGGTGGGGCAGGGGGTCCCTGGCTTTTTGGTATTTGCGTGAAGGGGGTCCTCTTGGAAAAAAAAGGTAGGGGAACCACTGCACAAGAAGACTGAGAGGACATCACAGGTACGGTGTTCATTTTAGGACATCCTCGTCGTCAGAGTCAGACATCAGGTGTCAGGACAAAAGTCATCAGGTATCAG
>JAOXYM010000009.1:2759370-2770045 GCA_028567055.1 Leptatherina wallacei
ATATATATCAAATATAAATGAGAATAAATAATAATCATTCTGACATTCAACCAAACTCACCCTTTTGTCTTCTTGTACTTCATTTTAACCCATAACCTTTCCCTATCCCAGTTAATCTAATAAACCTAAAAACATGTCATATTCTGGGTTTACTTTGTGCATCCTGATTCACCCATATTGTTTTGTCTAATTAATACTGTTGTATAGCTTAGTGTATATTTTATTCCATAATAAATACACAAGAGTGAAAACAGAGTTATTAACACTTACAATGGCAGAGGTACGGGGCTGTTTATTTTCCTTTTCTTTCTCATACACACTTTGAAAAGATTAAGAGGAGGATTTTTGTATGTGTGCCCACATGCATTCTGTAAAAATGTAAATATACATGTGTTGTTGTTTTTTGTTGTTTTTTTGGCCCAACCTTGAGCCTTAGCCTTGGAGACGGAGCTTTGGAGCTGGAGTACAGCCAGCTAATCAATAACAAATCAGCCCACAAGGGAGAGAACAGGAGAAGAATAGAAAAGGACAACAAAGGCCTGCTCTGCTCTCTCCATTTCAGCCAGCTGCATCTTTCTCCTCTCACCTTGCTCCATCGACCCCTGGCCTACATAGGGTGAAGACTCTCTGAATGTCCCCATGTAAACACACAGCTACTTGCTATTCTCCGTCTCTTCACCGTGAAAGTGTTTGCAGTCCACTGCCCTTCAGCCATTCATCACTAGTGTGGCTCAGTCTGAATTAGTAACAAAATCACAAAACAAGCTCATGTTACAAACTGTTGTTTAAACCATGCAAGCTGGAAAACTGCAACAGAACCGTTTTGTTTATTCTCAAGTGTTCCACATTCTCAAATCCAGATTTAGCAGCTTGTATAGATTGGAGAGGCTTCTAACAATGATCCTCTTGAATTCAAGTTTGCCCTTAACAAGCACATGACTTGTAGTGCTGCTGTGAACAGAAAGGTATTCTGATCAGGCAGACTGGAACAGCAAGGCCATGATTTGTGTGCAAGATGTATTTTCCAGCAGAAAAGATGGAGAAAGAGAATGGAGGTGGATGGGGATAATGATGCTTAAGTTCAACAGTCTGGCATTTTAGTGTAGCATAAGAGGCTGAATGACAGGAAACATCACCTTTATACAGCAAAGAGAACAGAAGTCATCGGCTGCCGTAGGCCTGACCAATGTTTCTACTGCTGGAAATGAACACTGCGCGACAAATGATATGTTGAAGGATTAATAAGGCAAAACAAAGAAAGGTCGACCATGTCAGGGTGCTAGTCAGGAGGTCCACAAGCTCAGGAGCCAAGGTGAGATAGATAAATACACCTACAAGACCTGTATGCATTACAGCTGAAACATGTGAGATTACTACACAAGTGTGTTACAGCCTGGCTCAAGACTTTTAACAAAGAACATGGTATCCCAGCAAATATATCGTTTATTAACAAAAACACATACAACTCGGACAAGTCAGCATCATAAGTGTAAGGTGTTGATGGATCCATATGAATGTATGAAGTGCACAAAACAAAAAAGCATGCTATAGTGAAGTCTTCACTATAAAACCCCCTTCATCTCCATGGAAACCAGCAGGACCTTCATCATTCATTTCAAACAAAAGTAGAATCATAGAACACATTAGCAGTTTTTTAGAGCTGGAATAAAAACAGTCAAAGTAAGACCTGATTTCTGATCCAGATTTTTGTCCCACAGTGATGAGACAGACATGTTTGTCCCACAGTGATGAGACAGACATGTTTGTCCCACAGTGATGAGACAGATATGCTTGTTAACAGCAGTGTCTGCTTTTATATGACTCCTTCTTTGTGTGGAGAAATGATCAGAAGCTCTAAAGTGGACAGTGCTGTTCTCAAGCTTTACTTTCATTTCCATAGAACTGCTTGGGGTGAACTGTGTTTGGTTTGGATGCCGATGCTTGGTAGAGTCTTTTAGCTGAGTTTCTCCCCGCCATGTTGCCATGCTACGTGTTAGCATTGCTGCTTCCTGCTGTCTGCTAACATCATCTGGACTCATGCTGCCTCCTGTACAGGGGGGGGTCTGCAATTAGAAGGTATATTTCTGGAGTCATGAGGTCTGCTACTTATTTTCTTATTTTCATATTTGGGGGGTTAAAGAGTGACAGTAAAATTATTCTAAAAAAATGTCTTTTAAAATGAACAATTTCAGAAAATTGTACTTAAAGCGTAACTCTCGCTAGGGATCAATCCCTCAATGTCTGACAGTCAAAGCATGGGATTAGATACTTTTTGAATATCAAGATACCACTGTGTTACTATTAGACATGTTTGTTTTTATTTCTGAGAGTTTTAGGCAATAAAATTACATGTGAAAACCAGCCATAGTGTCACATGATCATGGGAGCCGATCGGATAGTATTTGTGATGGTGATGATGCGTATGGATGGATGGATGGATGGATGGATGGATGGATGGATGGATGGATGGATGGATGGATGGATGGATGATTTCCTCATCCGTCACACCGACACATGACAGCTGGAAAGCTTCCCGATATATGCAACCCCAACTCTTTCTTTTCTTGTCTTTTTATTTCTTTTCTTTTTTTTCTTTTCTTTTCTGTCATATCAAAGGAATGAATGACTCCATAGCTAAATATAGAGATGAGCTTGGTGAGTCTCATGGGCTCAAAATGAGTCGTATTTGATCATTTGACCTCATTCTATGGATCCTTTATAGTCTGCATTGGTAGAACTATAAAAAGCTACGTACTGAGGGGCTGAACAGGGAAGTGAATGCATGTGTTGAGGAGTAAAATATACCCACATAATATATATCTTTATATTTGTGATCGGGTGCAGATTAGAGGGGCCAAAAGTCCTCGCCGCTGTGGCAGCTTTAACCGAGCAAGAAAAAGTGGAGCGGATCCCAGTGGTGGGACTATTAGAGCCTGTGAATTATAAAACTATTAACTAGAATGAAGCTCCCAATTAAAAGATGATTCAATATCAAGATCTGATGGCTGAATTTTGATTAAGCAGAGACCCCATTAGGAGCGAAGGGAGATGGACGGTGGTTGGCGACTGGGCCTCCACTTAAGAAGCAGTGGTCTAATACAGATTTGTCTCTTTTTGGGCAAATTAAGGTTAATTACTTTAAATAGCATGGCTGGGAGCGCATGAAGTGAGAGATGTGTTTTTAATTCTCTGGACAGTCGGGGTGCAGGTGGACCGGCTTGTCTGCTGTAGGATATCGTCAAGCAAGGGTGAATGAACACACACACACACAAGTTAACTATACTATGCCTATGAGGACTTTCCATTTACTTTGTTCATTTTTTTTAATCTATAAACTTAAAGTTGTATCTCCTGAATCCACATCCTGTTTATTTTACAGTAAAAATATGTTTATCTGATTGAAAAAAACCTGTATTATCAGATGCTGTTTCATGATAATTCTTGCTGTGACTTGGACGAGATGTGGTGAGCGGTACTTTTATCCCTGACCAGTCTGACCATCTTAAACCTGCAGGATGTTGTTGGGAAGAAGCTGACTGGGAGCATCATTACACTGAATGGAAAACAGGACCAAAAGCCAAAATGTCCACAGATCAGTTTCCAGTGTAGAAGTTAATGGTTTTCTTACTTCTCACATAGTAAAAGCTGCTCACACGTAAAGGCTGGCACATATTACAGGATTCTTCAAACCGTCACAGATTTAGGACCACACAGCTGAAGAAAACAAAAGACAGATCGCACGAGATCTCACTCTTTTGATCTTATAGTGTGTGGCGTGACGGAGCACAACCGATTCTCCAGCAGAGTATCAGGTTTTTCACGCTTAATAGCCTACTCCAAATCTCACGTAGTCCGACGTGACTTCAGTGTAAACAAACATGGCTGATGAACAGGAAGAAGCAATGACGGTTGTTTTTGGCCTCTTACTTTCTGAAAAAGCTCAGAAAAGAAAAGTATTATTGAAGAAGTCATGGAGACGGCGGGAATGTGGGCTGCGTAGATTACACCACGAGATGGAGTTGAGTAAAAATTGTCACAGGTATCACAGATAGCTTGGAGAGCTAGATGCAAGCACTAGATGCTAGCACCGGTGCTAAAAAAATCGTCCAGATTATTCTGTAGTGAGTACCGCCTTAAGAGAGGACAAAGGACAGATGGTTTTGTCCAGAAAGGACATCAGCTGTTATTAAAGGTGATGTGCCACATAAAATAAAACCATTGTCTTACCTGAAGTCCTCTTTTGTTCTCTGTTCGGAACTTCTCACCTTAATCTTTAACCCTTTGAAACTCCAATTCATTGTAAGCTATTTTTGAGTTAACCTGTTTGTTTTTTTATGTAAACCAGCCTGTAAAAGCTTAAGCCTTTTAATCTCGGTCACCATGGTGACATGATGTTTTCAGGACAGCCTCAGTTGTCAGATTATGAGGCTAAAATTATGTAAAATGAATGAATCAATACATATAGTACCATTAAGGCCAACAAGAACAAGAAAACCAAATTTATTACTAATAGTACTTTGTAGAAATAACACACAGATCGACAGCGACCAAGCCTTTTCTCATCTGCACATCATTCTGTCAAGTCTTGGCTTTCAGGAGAAAAACAAACACACAACAGAAACTGTTTACATATTTGCACTTTTTTTTCATGGGTCTCATTTACAATCATGTTTTTACCGTGAATGCGTGAGTTCTCTCTGAATACTCTGTCCATAAAACATGCATGTTAGGTTAACTGGTGGTTCTAAATTGACCCTAATCGTCCTTTCAGTGGCCAAGCGTCGGCATGGTACCTGGCCACTCTGGTTCAGAACCTGAAAAATTGGTTCTCAACAGACACCAACAAATACTGACATCATCAGTGGATAAAGGCGCCAGACCGCTGTAGTAGCTACTGATGTTACGCAACCCAAACAACAAACAAACTTCAATGTTAGAGCCATGCTGGTTGTCAACATGTGTACTGTATGCTGTGTTTCAATAAAGTTTAGAAAAAAAGCCCCAGACCAAATAGTCAAAAAAGACTTGGACGAAAGTGGCCCTGGACATGATGTTACATATCCATCTTTCCACCTGCTGGACAGACCACAGAAGAAGATGCTGACTGACTACCTCCTCCATCTGTTCTTCCACAGATGAAGATGATAGTAGGACTACAGACCACCTGTTCAAAAGACAGTTCAGATTGGCTAATTTAGTTAAATCAGACACTGGAATCATTCATTTAGTAGTAAAATCGGGATGCTGCTGCATTGTTTTGTTGCCTGCCAACAGATTTAAATTTCGACAGATGACATCCTAACATCTTGTGAAATTCACACTCAATATAGCCTATTATTTATTTTGGGAAACCTGAGCAGATTTAATGTTTATCGTGCTAACAACCACTAAAAGCAGCTTGTTAGGAGGTCTCTGTCTGGATGGCTCATGGCACAGTGGTATTGCAGTCAAGTTTGGGATTTGAAAATAAGGGAAATTTTCCCATTTTAAAACAGTTGTACAAAATTATAAAATACCTTCTTGTCAACCACTTACTAACTACAATTAGGTGATCAAAATCTGAAAGGCCTTTGTTGACATTGAAATGTTGTGAGCATTCCTACAATACAGAATGAAAACAAACAGGCCTATGTTAAATAAATACATGTGCTTCATATAGCTATTTTCAGTTAATATAGCTACTGTCAAATCATACAGATTCATATATACATATGCAGTATAAATGACATACTTATTTACTTATTTATGGATTATCCACCCATCAGGATGTGTTTCCCTTGCTATAACAGAGCTTCTATTTCCCAGAAGTATGAACATTTTCTCATTTATCTATACAAGTGAGAAAATTAGCTATTATTAAAACTATTTTTATTTCATTCTTATCAAGCAATCACTGTTTTGAAAAAACATTAACAAGCACAGAACGTCGGGAACAAGTTTTCAATAAGATTGCTTTTCTCTCCCGTGCAGATGGAGCGAAACTTTGACAGATCTCGAGACGTTTGATCCCGCTGTCGGCACTAACCTTGTAAAAACTTCCACCCAGGCTACAGCAGGTGGCAGTTCTCGCGAAGATAGTGACAGTGTTCAGTTTGGAGAGGGGAGAGGCAGAGAAATGTTTTTTGTTGTTTTTTTAAATTATATTATAATTTGTGAGATTAACTGGAAAATGCTAATACGGGAGGACAGGAAAGAGGGGTAAAATGCGTTTTTTTCCCAGCCAAAACGGGACACTTGACAGCTATGCACAGTAGTGCTAAAAATAACGGAACGGGTCACTCACGTTGGAAAATTTAATTCATTGATTAGATAAAATAAATAAACACAAAACACTGACTAATGCTGTTCTTTCTAAGAAACATCTAAACCTGATGGATACATGTAACCTGAAAGTGGACTATTTTTCTGTTCTGAAAAGAATGAAACCAAAAAAACAAGGAAATGCTTATAAGCCTGAAATATAGAGTTAAAATCAAATGTAGTCATAAACGGCCAATTATACCCCAGAGGGTTCAAGTGGTGTGAATGGGGACCAGTTCGCCATTAAGCACCAAGGTTCTGAGACTCCAGAACCAGAGTGAGTTGGTAGGTTTGTTGTCATCCCAGTGATGGACTGGGGATGTGTCCAGGGTAATATAATACTGGTTCAGAATTAAATTCCTGGTCTGTGAACTCCAGTCGTAATAACTAAGTTTTGAGGCACACAGTGAATGAACCAAATTTAATCTTTTATGTCATTCATGACATTCCTGGAAAAGTCATGTAGTTTTAGCCTTTTTCACATTTTGATCTTTCCCCTCCAAGAAGAATAGAAACTGATGAAGTCAGCCATTGATTGGTCAAATAGAGTGAGAGGCATTGAGACAAATATGCAGTTGAAGGTGGTGCTGGGAATCATTTGTGTGTTTATTTCCACATAAATTGAAATTCAAATTTTATTTATAAAGTGCTTTTCATGCAGAAGCAACACAAAGTGCTCTACAGAGTGAAAACAATTTATGCATATAAAAAAAATTTAAACCTTCACACACAAGTATGTAATAGAAATTTAAAACACACACCTCATTATAGTCTCTCTCACACACAATCATACATGCGCATTCACACACACAAACACACAAAGCACATGTACACTTTCCCCACCACCGCCTCAATCCACACAAACATGTAACTCCCAACCCTAGTGACAGTCTTTTAACTGAATGTATAGAATAAATAAATTAAAAAAATTAAAAAAATGAATGAATAAATAAGAAAAAAAAGATCAAAGAAAAAATCAATGGAAATATCAGGCCTGACACTGCAGTGAGGCCTGATATGGGTCATCCACACCAGAAGCCAGCCAACCCAAAACCACATAGGGCACCACCACAGGAACCACCCAGACCAGGGCAGGCCGGAGTCCGCACCACAGCCATATAGGGGTACAGTGCAGGACTGACAGGATAAAAGCGACAGAAATTAGAGTACACATAAAGGACAATACAATAAAATTCAGTTAAGAGCTAATCTATAAAAGTAGGTCAAACCCTCTTTTTAAAAACATTAAGGCCCTGATTTATCAAAAGTTTGCGCCTCTTAAAACACGTGCAAACTTGATAAAGGGCGCAAAACATGCTGTAGCTGATCTACCAAGGAATGCGCCTGCGAAACGGGAACAATAGTGCTGCAATGCATTTTACACTTTTGCCTTGATTGAATATGCAATCTGGGCATTTCTACCAGAAGGTGCAAAATACTGGGAGGAGTGGATGCAAATAAATCAGTTTTGCACGTGCAACATGATTTACTAAACGTGGAACTCATTACGCTGGCTGTTTTTGCGCCTATATTTAGTGCTTCTGTAAGGCAGACATTAACTGACTGCGATACACACAAAAGCTAGATGAGATACAATGATCAAATGCTGCAGGATTGCAGAGGAGCATCAGTCTGATTCAGAATATTTTCTCATGGCCGATCAGAGGCAATGACTGAACTTCTAGAACAAAATCTTTACATAAAAAAAAAGATGATTTGTGCGAATGTTAAAATCACAACTGTTTAGACAAACGTCAAAAAGAGGCGAGCTTATATTCATCATGTCAATAACAACTATGATGTCATCAATAGAACATGTTTCAGTTTCTGCACATACGTTGATCTGCAACCGTGTATGTATGTAAAATCCTCGCAGAAAATGCATTGCACCTGTCTTATTTGCTGAAGTTTTATCATGAGCTTTTTTTGTTGTTCTCCATCTAATATCTTGCCATCTCTTCTTAACCTCATCTGATGTTCTTCATGCTTTTCCAACTGCATTTACATTTTGGCAAATCCTTCTGGTCACATTAAGATGTCTGCTATATTTTTTTTCTTCCATTAATATTTCGAACTCTGTTTATTTTCCGTTTGCAACTGTCTTGCTCTCCTACACAGCAAATCAATTGAGTACTCTAAATCCTCATTTAAATAAGGCTGTTTGCGCCCGTTATCAATAGCACAAACAATCTTAGTAGATCCCACGCAGATCGTGGAAACACATCAGGTGCAATTTATTTGCAGCACAAGGAATTCTGCACTTGTTATTTAGGATCTTAGTAAATCAGGGCCTTACAGTCTCTGCAGTCCTGAGGTTCTCTGGCAGGCTGTTCCACAGTTGAGTGCCATAACAATGAAATGAGGCCTTTTAGTCCTAACTTTAGAAACAGTTTAAAGGGGGGTACCAGAGGACCTCAGGGTCCACAAGGGCTCATTGTTTAAAAGCAGGTCAGAATCAGAAAAACTTTATTCATCCTGAAAGGGAAATTGAATTGTTGTAGCAGCAACAACAGATTTAGAACTGAAAAAGCAAACAATAATAAAAAATAAAAATAATAATTATTTAAATTTATACACACACATGGACGGGGTGGGAGTTATTGTCCAAGATTGCCAGCAGTTTTGCTAGCATTCTGTCCCTAACCACCTCCTTCAGAGTGGGGAGCCTCATGCCAACAACAAAATCTGCCTTTCTGATGAGCTTATTCAGTCTGTGTGCGTCCTTTGCTTTGATGCCCGCGTCCCAGCACACCACAGCAAAGAAGATGGTGCTCATCATAGCTTTGCAAATAAACTCAGTGCCTCGTGATGACATCCCCAAGAGGCAACATGCGCGGATTAAAACTGGGCCTAAAATCGATCCTTGGGGAACCACAGATTTTATTTCATGGATTCCTGAGCATGTATCCAGGCTTATGAAAAATAGTCGATCTGTGAGATAGGAGTAAAATCATTTAATAACAGTACCAGAGAGGCCCACCAGACTTCTCAGTCTGTGTAGTAAAATCTGGTGATTTACTGTATCGAATGTGGCGCCAAGATTCAGTAGAACCAGCCCAGGATATTAAATTTCCGAGTCCAAGTTACACCCGAGGTCATTAACAATATTTAAAAGGGCCATCACCGGTACTGTGGTTTTTCTATAATTTTACTTAAAAATGCTAAGTTGGATACAGGTCGGTAGTTATCAAGAATGTTAAGATCTAAATTACTCTTCTTGTGACACCCGTCATAGAGAGTAATTTAAAACCCAACCAAGCATTTTTGCATCAACCAGGACAAAATTCTCCTGTGTTTCCTCAGGTAAAAACAATGCTTCAGGTATTTTTAAATTAACATGTTGAGATAAAAGGTCGGATCTAATAGCATCGATTTTACTTCTGAAGTGGTTTTGTTTTAAGAAGGAATTTGGGGTTGTTTTTATTGTTTGCAATAAGTTTTGTAAAGTGGAGTTTTCTTGCCCTTTCAGCTGTTTTATTGTAATTTCTGAGTTGTTTTTTTTTTATTTCTAAATGAATGGTTAATTTTGTTTTCCTTAATTTTCTCTCTACTCTCTTGCAATTTTTTTTTTGAGGTCTGTGATTTATTTGTTTCTCCATGGTGGTGTAGGTTTGGATGGTATTGTTTTTGTTCTAAGCGGAGCTTCAGCATTGATTACTGATTCCAGTTTGTTGTTAAAATTATCAACAGTAAAATCTGAGCAGGGGTTTGGTTTAAAATATCAATAAAATTTGTAGCCTCTTCAGAAGTTAAATATAATTTCCTCACAGTTCTCACTGGGGTCTCCTGTTGAATAAAACTGGTGAAGTTCAAAAATACACAATAGTGGTCTGACACAGCCAAGTCAACAGAGGACACACCAGTGGACAAGCCATTGGTAATGACCAGATCCAGGGTGTGTCCTCTGTTGCGACTAGGATGTGTGACGTGTCATTTGAAATCCAGACAGTTTAAAAGATTTAAAATGGTATATGAGTCGAGCAGTGGTTCGAGCGGATCCGTTGGCCCTCATTTATCAACTGAACATACGGCCATTTCCACGCAAGGCTCTGCAGTTGTCAATTTGAACGTGAGCATAGGATACGATAAAATGTCACGACAGGTCTGTGTACACAAGTTTGAGTCAGTATTAATTTTTGTTATTAAGGACCTTCACAAAAACTGATTGGATTAACGATCTTTAATTCTGACATTGATCCAAATCGCGCCGAGTTTGGAGAGAAGAAAGCGCAAAATTTTATTGACCCGGTGAACATGGAGATATTAGTGTAAGAGACAAAAACGAAAAAATATATAATATTAACTCACTGGCTGCCAAAGACGTCTTTTGACGTCTTTTCAAATCCGAACGTTCACTGCCAAAGACGTCAAAAGA
>JAOXYM010000009.1:2830520-2840571 GCA_028567055.1 Leptatherina wallacei
TTGTTGAAATAAAACTTGTTAAACTTTTAGTCCCAGTTTGGCTTCTCTTTCGAGTCCGAGTCACCCAGGTCTTTACACTTTTTACCTCGCTATACTTCAAAAGGTCAGGTGATCACTTGTTAGTATACTGTAAATCACAAAAGGCACTTTACAAAGATAGTCTTACATTTATTAAACAAAGATCACAGAATAATCTGGTTTGGAAAAATAAAATAAAAACAAGTCAATTAGTTTCTCCTCATTATGAGCAAGTTATGAACCCTACTGTGTATCACCACCACAACACTCTGACTTTTGACTGTTAAATGGCAAATAAATTCCAGCAAGACCTCAAAACCGAGTGAAATCAAATAATTGAAAATAATTTAAAGTTGTGGGTCCACACCTTATTTTACACTCCAGCTGGTGATCAGAAAGGAAATTAATCAACGCTGGGGAACGTGGGAGCCAAAAAAACGTAGAGGCCCTTTTACTCAGAATAAAAACAAGTTGTAGTACTCACACTTTTGGAAGTCAATGTCAGCGTCTGTTATTTCACCTCGTAACCGTGAATCCACGTAGAATCCAGCTGAGGCGCGATGCGATGGTGGAAGCAAAATGTTTGAAAAGACAACGCCGGTTAAAGAGAGGATGGACTTTACCGCAAAAATGCAAGTCTGAAAGCAGCTTAAGTATCTTTTACTCAAATTACATTTTAAATTAAGTACTTTTTAGCTTTTACTCGAGCAGATTGTTAGGTGGGTACTGCTATCTTTACTTGAGTAGAACTTTAGCAAAGTAAAGATACTTTAACTTAATTACAATTTTTCAGTACTTTTTCCACCTCTGGGTATTTTACTGTAAACAAATATCCTGTTTTCCAGATTATTCAGCAGGTATTGTTTAAGTTAATGATTTTAGTTTTTCTGTGTTAGATTTATCTTAATCTTTCTTTGTCTGTTTAGATCCCTGATAATAATCTCAGACAGGTTTGATCATCACTCTCCAGACTGAGGTAGGATGCTCCACATTATTGGACAGTCCCAGTCTCCATGCAGTCTGGTGAAAAGAAGGATCTTTCTGCAGAAAGAGGGAAATAATAGAATGAAAACTTTCGACTTTCCAATGAAACTTCAGCGTGATCATTATACTGATAAAGAATGTGTATGAACTGAGTTGGATCATTAGCAGATTGAAGTGAACTTGTTAACTTTGTTAATTGGTGTTTCATAATTAAAATCTAATGAACTGAAATTAATGTAGATACTGAACCTGGCATCTGTGTTGGCATCCAGATACCTGTCTTCATGCATGTCTTCCTCGTGAGGCGACTGAAACGTCTCTGCTCTCTGACATTGTGTTTTTATTTACTTTACACGCAAACAAATAATAACTACAGTTTTGTTTTGCTTTGTTTTTCCAAGAAAAACCATCTCCTGCCTGCAAACACTGAACTCAAACAGCATTAAAAGGAAGCCTATTCTTCAGCAAGTATGTGAAAGGACAAATAAACAGCGTGACATAAATTTCCTGCAGCCGTTGTGGCAGTCACTAGCGACTTTTATAGCTTGAAAGTGAGAAGAGAGGCGCTATCAGACTATTGGGCTTTATTACGGTGGCTATAATAGGGCTGGCTGGAGAGTTTTATACGTTTCTGTCTCGCTGAGCGCCATCGCAGCACTCTATTCTCCGGCGCTGTGATTGTTACAGCAGGTTGTCTGTGATAGGCTATTGTGCCCACTCTCCAAAAACCCTTCACCTCAGCCACAGTGCTGCCTCTTCTCTACTCTCCATTTGCTGATTTTCAGACACCTCTGCACACACAGACACACACATGCTCTCTCTTTTTCCCGTCTGAATAAAGAGCTCTATCTATCAAAGCCAGACCAGACTCAATCTCTCACTGACTCTCTGGCCTTCGGTCAATCTGTGAAAGCAGCGGCTTATAGAGCTAAGGCATATGCGAGGGCTGCCATGATTACATTTTAGATCTACCACAGGAAACGTCAAGTCTCTATAGTTCACACACACACACAAAACACACAGATCTCCACCCCCACAGGCCAAATCCCACTTCTACAACCTACAACCTCCTTAACCTCTTTACTCAGAGTTAGCTTCTGTAATTCCTCTTAAATGTCTTCTACGGTTTGTTACATATTATATCATATTATATTATATTATATTATAGATAGAGGTGTCAATTCAATTCAGCTTTATTTGTATAGTGCCAAATCACAACAATGTCATCTCAAGGCACTTCACAGACAATCAGTTTGATCTGTTGTCATCAGTCAGTATTCAAATAAGCTAATTCATAACAAATAGCCTAGCTAAGGAAACCAACAGATTGCATCGAATCTTGTCTTCAATCCAATCGCCCATCCTGAGCATGCTAGAGGCAACGGTGGAAAGGAAGAACTCTCTTTTAACAGGAAGGAAAAACCTCCAGCAGAACCCGGCTCAGGGAGGGCGGCCATCTGCCTCGACCGTTTGGGGTGGAGAGGACAGAACGAGAGACCAACAGACATCACAGCTTTTATTCAGGAAGACCTGCTGAGAGAGGAGAAATATGTTAAGGCTCTGCTTCCCAGTCAACTCTTGGTTGGGGAGAGCTTTATATGTGAGGAGAAGGATTTAAAATTTTCCATTATCAACATCGGCCGATGGCTTCCTGAGATATTTACCTGTGTATCACCTCTATTAAAACACCTGGAAAACTGCCCAGTTTCAGTTTTTACCTTCTATTGTAGCACAGTTCCTCATGACACATTAATTTACTCTTTCCTAGGCCTACTTTACTCATTTGTAGGACTACTTTACTAATTCCTAGATTTACTTTTTTAATTCCAAGCAATATTAGCCTGATTCTGAACTTATCTGATGGAAAGGAAAGTGTATCTTTTATTGGTCAATACACTGTGGAGTGCCTCAAGGCAGCAACCTTGACCCTCTCCTATTTTCCATCTTTATGAATGACTTACCTTGTTCATTGAAAAAGTTAAGTGATGTTTTGTAGGCAGATGACTCAACCTTGTGTTGTGCTCCACAAACAGCTGAACGTTTATCAGACTTACTTCACATTGATTTGGAGAAAGTGAGTAAATGGATAAAGTAAAATAAATTGTCTCTAAATGTAACAAAAACAATATCCATTATCTTTGGTTACAAATTTAAACAGCTTGCTAATCAGTCGACTGGCTTACACTGAAGCAGGTAAAGAAAACTAAATTATTTGGTGTCACTTTGGACTCTCACTTGTTCTGGTCTGCAGTAATCACTGTTATAGTGGCCAAAATGGGTAAAGGCATTGCCATGACAACGAAATGTGTTGTACCCCCGCTTGTCACTAAGCAAGTGGTACAATCTCTTGTCCTGTGACACCAAGGGTACTGTCCAGTCATATGGTCGTCTGCATCACAGAGACAGCTTCACAAAATTCAGGTGGCTCAGAACAGGGCTGCCAGGGCAGTCCTTCAGTGCTCATTTAAAACCAGCAAGGCTCTGATGCATGCACGGCTCTGATGGTTTACAGTCAGAAAGAGAATTCATCTACGGCTCATCTTATTATGGGTGGCTGGGGATCCTGCACCGCAGCCCTACGGCTGGTGTGGATCCCCCCCCCCCGGCCTCCCTTGTTTTGTTTGGTCCTGGGTGAGTTGGCTCCTGCAATGGACGGATCCTTAAGATATCATTTCCTCACAGCAGTGTCAAGCCCGTTGTTTATGTTTATTTTTACTGATATTATTATTCCTTCATTTAGTTAAAAGAGACAATCACTAGGGATGAAGTTTGTTTGTGAAGAATAGGGTGGGGGTGGAAGGGGGGAGGGTGCATGTGCTTTTTTTGTGCGTCTGTGAGTGCGCATGAGGGATTGTGTATGAAATATATTGCTGTTATATTTTGTTTGTGAAGGGTTTTTAAATTCTCTATTATGCAAAAATTGTTTTTACAATGTAAAGCAGTTTGTTTCCTTGGCATGAAAAGGGCTTCATAGATAAAATCTAATGTGATTGGAATGCATTAATCTTAAAACAGCCACAATTTTTTTCCTGAAAGTTACATTTTGTTGAAACAGGAACAGATCCATGAGATACTGACCAGACAGGCAGTAAGTGTCAATATTTAAAACTTCCTTGTCCTTGGTCCATTTCCCTTAAGTCCACAGTGCTATATAAGTCATATGTAATTGCAATCAGCTCCCAGGCTCCACACGTACAACTGAAGTTAAATACAAATTAAGGAAGATTATAACATTACAATTACTGCAGATGAACGTATGAACATCGTGCTTCAAAGTGACTCATTTTTATTGTCATTTCAATTTTCTGTCTTTACTTCTCTAGAAAGCTATTTTATTGATGTAAAGTTTTTTATCTCATTACTGAATGTTTACATATAGTATTCTTGGTATTTTAATGGCATTACTCAATTTTTCTTATTGTTATATGGTTACAGGAACCATATATTGGAAGACCCCATTTGGACTACTGGAACAAGGAATGCACCAGTGCAGGGAATGACACTGTGTGAATGCTACTACACAAATAATCCAGTGAAAGAGGATGTATGCAGATATGGGAATGTGGGGGGTAATAGAGACCAATTCAAATCCATTTGGAAAAGTAATCATAATAAATATATATATATGATAAAAAGATGCTCTATCACCTCTTCTACATGCATAACATCTCTTCATATGCCTCACTGATCCACCTCACCAGGATATAAATCACAGATTTTGGAATATCCTTTGAACTAGATATGCAACCTAACGCTATCACAGTGAGCCAAGATCATCACAACTGAAAGGGTTGAATTACCAAGAGCAGAGGTTCAGGACAGCTACAAATACATTGGGGTCCCATAGCCAGAGGCCACAAAGAAGTCAGCCATGACGAAGTACCTTCCAACAGTAAGTCACTTGAATGGGAAGAAGTCTGAGAGATGGATATGTAATGTGTGAAGTACAAGAGTAACAGAGGATTATAAAACCAGACAGAATGTCATTTCATTTGTCTATAAATTCTCTGAATTTTGTGCAAAAAGGTTCTAGATAATCCAGCACAGCACAAAGCTGAAACATTAAAATGTTTCAGTCAACAACAGCCCCAGCCTTGATAAGAGCCATGGCTTTTAATTGAATTACAGTATTTATTTAAGGAAGTGAGCTTATAAGAATTTTTTAAATCAGCATTTCTCCAGTTGGAAGTCAATTTGTACATAAAATTTTATATATATTGACACCAGAATTCAACATAAAAATTTCTGACAGAGTCAAATTTGGCAGCACAGCAAATGTTGGTAAAGACATGCCCAGGCAGTGGGTGACCGGCATGGGTGTAGACTAAGGTAGGGACATGTCCCTACCAATATCTATCGCACAAACTGAGAGATTCATGCTTTATATCTTTTCTACAACATGCCTGCTATAAGACTCGCCTTATAACCCATTTAACCTCTGATTGGCTTTGTGATTTCATTTCTTGCTAACGTGAGGAACTGTCCCTGATTTCACTCACTCCGTTAAAAGAGCTAGCACTTCTAGCTAGCTCCAGGTAGCAGTGCTAACAGTGGTTGTGTCTTCAGTCAGAACTTCAGGAGCAAAGAAAAGAAAGGAGGACAGGAGTGAGTCAATGTCTCAGTTTAAGACAAAGAAATTATTTTCCAACTACTGTCAATACCAAACCCACTCTCTTGGTGACTAGGGTCAAAGAGGTTAAAATATAGCTTTAATGAATGTGATTAAAGGAATATAAAAAAAGAGAAACTATGACTCAAAAAGACTTAAAAGGTCTGAGAAGATTATGACCACTTGAATAAATCTCTTTAATTAGTTATGGAAAGGTATGAAGCTAAATTAATCTCAGCTATTTCACTTAACAGATTTCAGAAAGCTTTAGATGACAGAGGAGGATACCACCAACTTCTTCACTTGGTGTTTGTTAGCTTATCTGTGAGACAAGGAGATTGGTTAGAAAATACACAGACTAGGAGGAAGGAAGGAAGGAAGGAAGTGCGGTAGGTAGGGTAGGGAAATTTAAGCCTAGTAAGGCTGGATGGTTTGCTTCAGTCGGCTCTTCACACTGCAGGCCTCACTGCAGCCCAATATGGTAAGAACTTAATGCCACCAGGGACCCAGCCCATTTGAATGCTCATGCTTCCTTTATCACAGGCACAAGTGGTGCAGAAAAATTGCTCAGGATTAATTCTGGAGGCCTTGCGAATCCACACAGCTGGGATCAGTGCTTATAGCTTTCTTGGAGGTGGCACTTTTTAAAAAGTGGGGTTTTGCGGATGCTTTTATAAACGGTGGGATGGGCTATTTCATTGAAGCTTTGCCTTTTGTAAGGCTGGAGGGGGGTGCCCAAGTTCCTAATGCAACTTAAAATGGTGTTAGAAGACATAATAGCATACATGTACAAAGTGATAAGGGAATCAAGGCTTCTTCAGCAACACCCTCCCTCCCCCTGTCAAAGGAAAAAAAACTGAGTTTCCACCAAGGTTCCTACATATAAAGCATTTTCTCACTTTGTTGGCTGTGAACTGTGCCGTGCTGGTATGTATCACCTCCAAATACAGAGCATGACAGGATTTAGGTGGGTGAGTGGGAGATAGGATGGACTACAGTTGTGTAGAGGGTTTCTTTCTTCTTCTTTTTTCTGGCTACTGCATTTCTTTAAATGTGTCCATTAAAAGAAAGACAAAAAAGACATCCTTCAGGTGGACCTTCCCGGACTAGTCAGAATAAGGATTCACTCGTTGACTTGTAGAAGGAAATGTCGTCCTGAATGAAGGGCAGAGTTATTTAGTTTGTTGTAGAAGTGGGACAAATTTTTCTATTTATCCATTTAATAGTTTAAATGATCACAACTCCCTACAGGTCGGTTAGACCTCAAAGAAACCTCATAAATGAGTGGGGGGCGTATCTTCAGAAACCAGAGAAAAAGTCAAGTTGTCTTTTCTCTAAGGGTCCTCCAGAAATAGTATTTAAAAAAAGTTCATATTTTCTGTCTATGCCTTAATGCCATGTATGTGCGTCATTATTGTTGTTTAGTTGAAACATATTCATGAATGAAGAGAAGAAGACGGAAAACAACAAAAAGAAATGAAGTTTGATGTGAGAGCAACAAAACATTGGACACATGCAGCTAAAATCAGTGATTATATATTAGCACATCCACCTGCTACATTTATATAATTTTGATTTAATATTATTGATTGTAAATGTTGGCATTGAAACAAACAGGAATTATTTACATTTTTACACTTTTTTTCTCATTTACAGTTATTTATACTACTATTTACCTCCTATCCTCACAAAACCAGCTCATCTCCTTGGCTTTATTCCATAGGAGTTTTAAGGGTTAAAATCATGATAATTGCTAGGCACATAAAACTGTTTCCTTTATTCTTTTCTCTCTTCTCATCACTGCGTGAAAAAGAAAGAAACAAACAAACAAACAAATGAAGACACACCAGAGAGCCTCTGAATAACAGCTGCTCCAGCCTGGAGGTGAAATGATAGCAGCACACACTGTCGGCCATCTAGTGAAGTGGGCTTTGAGCACCAGTCCAGACCACATAGTCAAGTTATCATGAGACCAGTCAGCATGAATGCACACACACACACACAGTTCAATAAGCACAGACAATCATTCCCTCCCCCATGGCTCTCTGACACACATATTGAGAGCAGTCAGCATGGGCATCCCTTCCCTTAATGCTGATGACACCGTCTCCATTTCTGTGGAGACAGTAGCTGTGGCAATATGGATTCTTATGGGCGACACACTCCATTGGCCAGCAACTTGCTTCCAGCCACATAGCTTTGTTTATGTGGAAAACCATATCAAAGTGAATTACCATTGAGAGGTTGCTAAATCAAATATGTGGTGTGAGAAGGAAAAAAAAACATCAAGTTCCCCATTCCAAAGTCGTTTGCCCTTGAATGTTATTCTAAAGCTGTTAATAATGACTGCTTTTATGATGTAATAGAGACGGCAGAGACATCCAGAGCTCTGCTCCCCTGAGGTGAAAGATATGGAAGTGGACAGAATCACTAACCATCAAGAAAAACATAATTTCACTCAGCACCATCACACTATGCTGCTGCACTTGATAAAAGGTCATGTTCAAATAAGCTTTGTGTTGTTGCTCCGACAGTAAAACTGGCTGCAGTTCTGCAGGAGGAAAAAAGAATGGAGGGTAAAATGTCATCAAGCTGCTGTGAGAGAATAGTAGGCATAAACACTCCTGTTCCGTTCAGCTGCTGTTAACAAGACAAATCATTATAAGGCTCAATATAACCTTCATGTACACCATGGACAGGTATCATAACCAGATAAACTTTTCTTCGTTTTCTTCTTCTGAATCAGCACACATTGTGCATGTCAAAGCGTTACGGTCGTACTAAATCTGTCCATCATGTAAACACACAACTGATCACTTTATCCATCGTCCATGTTGTGGTCTACAACCATTAACCATCACTTTCACTCTAGTTTGACCCAGTTGGATGGATGGATTCATGGATGGATGCCTTATTTGCCTCCACAAAAATACCAAGTTTCATGAGATGTGGCTTTTTCAATATTCATGTTAATTCAGCTTTATATATACAGCCCTGATACGAAGTGCAAGTCGCGATCTTGCTGCACCGGTTCTGGCCCAGGTGTCAATCAGCGCACTCACCACTCCACTTCCCGGGGACGGGGTTCAGACGTCACCGGATTAATACAAACGTAAACATTTATTAATTGGTGGGGTTTTTATTGTGATTATTTAATGTGCCACCCTCGTCCCTCCGTGGGAAAAATATTTACACATTTACAATATGGATCCATAAAAAGTCACTAATTTGCTGGCAACAGTTCAGCCTCCTATCAAACACAGCCGCTACTCACAAAAAATCTCAGCTTCCGTCTCCGATCTCTCTTTTTCTTCCAGCTCCTTTAGAAAGGCTTCCTTAAGTAAGCTAAGCTCCTCCCCCTTAGCTACACACCCATCAGAGTCACAAACAGACATCCTAAATCATGTAATCACAACACATCTTTGATACAAAAACACAATAATAATAATAACAACAATCATAGGTCGATCTGCATTCCTTTTTGTAGACCACATAGTCCAATGCAGTAGTTATACATCAAACTGGAAAACACCGCACACACACACATCTGATTGTTAATACGCAGCCCTATCAGGTGTGCACCTCTGATAGTCTGTGGATCAGCCGTGGGCTCAGGAAGAAGAGTGATGGGGCCGCACCATCACAAGCCCCAATTCACAATGTCATCTAAAGTCAATTCACATACAAAATCAATTCAAGCTGATACATTGTGATCTAATTAAAACATCCACATCGGTCCACTATAATAAATGTGTTCATATAAACCAGTTCATGAATAATGACCTTGCTAAGAAAACCTCCAGAACCAGGACCATGAAGGATGTCCATCTTCCTGGACTGGTTGGAGGTGTAGAGGACAGGGATCCAGGGATACCTGCTGAGAAAGAAGAAGAGAAACAAATTAATGTCAACAAAAATGTCAGATATTTCTACATGGAGAGTAAAGAGAGCAGAGAGGAGCCCAGTGCATCATGGGACGTCCCCAGCAACCTCGGCCTATAGCAGCAGAACTAAAGGGATGAATAAGCCAGACCTAACTAGAAGATTTATCAGGAACAAAAGTTTGAAGATGATCTGATGGTAGAGGGTGTCTGCTTCCTGAAGCCAAACTGGGAGCTGGTTCCACATGAGGGTTTTGATAACTGAAGGTTCTGCCTCCCATTTTACTTTTAGAATCACTAGGAACCACCAGTAAACCTGCAGTCTGGGAGTGAAGTACTTTAATGAGAAAATGTGGAACTCGGATCTTTAAACCAATAGTGCAGACATCCCGTGCCGCATTTTACTCAGTCTCCATTCAAAGTACCTCCACATGTTATGCACCATCGGAAAGCTAAAATTCTTTAGATGTGAATGATGTATACACTCAAAGAAATGGAAAATCGATGTAGTATATCTTGTGTAATGTATTTATGTTGAAAATATTAAATAAGTTCACTT
>JAOXYM010000009.1:2843574-2854586 GCA_028567055.1 Leptatherina wallacei
ACTGGCTTCCTGTTTGTCAAAGACTCGACTTCAAAATCCTGCTGTTAGTTTACAAAGCACTGAATGGTTTAGGGCCACCCCGCTGTAATGTTTCTAATGTTTGTATATAAAGCACCTTGAATTGACATGAAATGTGCTATACAAATAAACTTGCCTTGCCTCTTATTTGGGAGGTTTGAGGCAGCTATCCTCTTCTCAAGCTGCAACCAGAAAGTAAACAGCTCTGGTCATGTGACCATCTAGAAATGTGATACTGCATACATTTTATCCAAACACTGTATTCTTTTTTAATATTTACAGAAAATTAATTGAAAATTAACTCTTTTACATTTTTAGAGCCATATAAACAAAAATATCTTTTACTGTCACTATTGTGACCGGGGTGAAATTTAATGTCAATGAAAACATTGCATTCACCAAACGAAGAGGTAAGGAGGAGGTAAGAGGAAAAAGAGAAGATGACAAAGATAAAAGAAAAGATCTGATCTGAGTAGGGGAAATTAATGGTATTGGAAGCAAGGAAAGGAAATAAACAGTGTCCCAAGACTGAGTGAAACAGCCTTTGAACTCAGCGAGGTGTTCGATGTGTGCACGAAGCTACTATTTAGTAAATATGTGTGATAGCAATCAAACAGTGTCTGGCTCAATTGTCCACTCCCATCAGCGTGAGAGGACACAGTGAGGTAATGGAGGTCTGAGGGGGGAGGGAAGGCTGAGCTATAGCAGCTCTCTAATCAGGCGACTGGCTGCTGTAATTACCTGCTAGCATCTATTCCACCACTGCCAGCCCTGGACCTTTTCCTGCCACAGACAGCCTGGTTCATTTCAATACATTCACTGCTGTTAAGAGCAATTGGCAGAGTAAATAGGAACTGCTGTTTGTTTCCTATGCCGCCACTATCTCAGGCTTGCCTTTTCAGCCCACTAACACTCGGATACACAACTCCTTTCTCCTCTAAACATGAAGGGAATAAAAGATGCTATTAGCTCATGATACACTATCCTCCCCAACTGTTGGGAAATTACTGTCAGCAGGGCGGCCTGTCGCACCGCAAGCTTCAAAACAACAAATGAAGCCTCGACCAAATTAAAGCTCAATAAATCATTAGATGTTTAACTGCAGCAGCCATGTGGTGGAAGATAGTGGGGGGGGGTAAAGGAGGAGGATGGGAGGCTGCTATTATCTAAACTAGGTGTTTATGGCTGCAGCGCATGAATTCAGATCATGAGTTGCGTTTTAGGAATGTTGATAATCATCTCCTGCAGTGATTGACGGGTCACTGCAGGAGGAGAGAAACATCTTTTCAGACCAACAGTACATGAATCACCAGTATCACCAGTATCAATTCACCAGTTGAAATAAATTATAAAATAGTTTTTTTAATTCTTCATCCTTCTATGCACATTTCTACAAGAAGTTTAATCCCTGCGCCACTACAGCTGCTAATTTTTTGTAAGGCTATTAACCTGATGTTAGCATGAAGCAAAATTTTTTCTATAAACCTTTATTCAAAGTCAACATGGTAATACATTTACGGCATCAAAAACAAATCTTTCAAAAAAGCCTGCAAAAAAAAGATTTGCGTATTGTCCGTTTATGTATCTGCATGTGGACATTAAGCAAGGTTTAAGGATTCGTAACGTCAATACCTGCAACAAAAATACCCTCTGACATCACCTGTGTTTACACGCAGAAACAGCACGGATGGCCTCAAGACTTTGTTGCCAATGTCAATTATACAGGCGCTTTTTGCTCGCTTGTTCTTCTGCACACAGAGGACCTCAGGCGAAGGACAATATTAAGGGACTGTTATTTTCTGCCACCAAGCCGTTCCACGTCCAAGTCGTGTTCTTCGCCGAAGACGCCAATGCCAGTTTTGGATCAAACCGGGACGCACTGCCAGCTGGTGGAAAATTTGGAGCAGCAAATTGTCCTCTCATAGGAATGGTGTGAGAATTTCCGCATGTCACGGTCCTCGCTCCTGTCATTGTCAGAATTACTACGTCTTCACATAGAAGGGCAGTCTACTGTCATGCAATCACCAGTCAGTGTTGTCAAAAAAGTTGCCTGCTCACTGAACAAGGGTAGATTACGAAAAACAGCAAATGCATTTGGATTGTCATGGCAGGTTGTCTCAAAGATTGTCCGGGAGGTGTGTAAAGACATATTGGTGTACTTGGGACCCCAATACATACGGCTGCCAACAACTGAAAGTGCCCTGCATTCACTTGTGGAGAGATTTGAACAGATGCATGGCCTTGCCCAAGTGTCTAGGTGCTTTGGATGGCACACGCGGGAATGAAACAACCACCTGCCAAGTGCATTTGTAATTTTGGCAAAATTATCAGCTGGTTGTTTTTCTCCAATGTTTCCAAAAAGTCCAAAAATTTTTGTTTACAGGTTGGTCCTCTTCAAGTGCATTACTGGCTCTCAGCTGTAAGCTTTAGTTTAGCCTTTAAGAAAAAAGAATAAAGGGAGGGATGGGGAGGGGGGTCACAAGGAAATATTGGAAAACAGTCTAATTGTATTTTACCTCTGGCAAATAATATTATGGCAACAAATTAAGTCAACTTTTTGCATTCACTCCTAAGACAAACTGCCTAAATTTATAATAATGAGGCAATGCAAATACACACCTGAAGCAGGTCTCGCCTCTGTTTCACTGCGGTTGTTACGCTGATCTCCTGCTCAGTGTCTGACACAGTATCGGATGGCTCCACGGTGCACGAGGATGACGTAGAGGGCGAAGGAACAGGGAGGCTATCATCCAAGTCATTTGTTTCGATGCCAGACGACACGGTTGTAATGGCGGGGGGAACCACCCGATATTTGTTCACACAACTCAAAGTAAAGAAGAACGACTCTGCCATACCCACTCTTGCGTCTGCTGTCAACGGCCAGGTGATATTTGCCTCTGATTGCTTTAATTTTTGTGGTCAGGATACCCCACGTTAGCTCTCCCCTTACATGAGGGAACTCTTTGGAGGTCTTCGCAGGATACTGCTCCAGAAACAGTGTCAACATGTCGATAAACGGTATTTACTTTGGCAAGACTCCCAATCTGCATTTTCTTGTGTCTTATTGACTTTATTTTCCAAAACTAGGTTAAAGAGCAATTCGCCTCCTTGTCAGTCCACACAAACGAAACCTGGCGCCATGTTTCATGCTTTGTGGAAGTGACGTCGAGCGACGGAAGGTTACTCTGATTGGATGATTTAAGAAACTACTGCCACCTAAATGTTTGGCATGCTTATGACAACAACAAACTTATGCAGTTAAGTGTAGATTGACTTTTTCTAAAAACGAGGCATGTGGATGCACGTTTGTTTTTTAGACGGAGGGGGTAGGATATTCGGTTTTTAAAAAACCTGGTTATGTGTGGACAAGGCCTTAATGGTAACTGGTAATGTGGGTGGCCAGCAGGTGGAGAGTGGGCAGGCAGGTGAGCAGCTGATGAGAGGGCCAAAGGTTGGAAAAGGCAAAGCACAACTCCAGGTAGGACGCAGCAGCTCCACAGGAGTAGTCTTCTGGTAGTGTAGCAGAGACTAGATCTGGCAGGGAACTGCTGCAGACTCCAGTCAGATAAACCTGATCCTGATCCTGCTGGACAGGTATGGTGAAGATGGCTGGAACAGCTGAGGCACCACCCAGCTGCAGAACCCAACAGGAAAGCCTGCCCTGCACTCCACCTGCAACTGAAAGCAAACCAAATGAAAAAGATTTCCAGCCCAGCCAGCTACCACAACAATTTATCTCTGGTGGATCGTAACCAGGTCATAAGTAGAGCTTCAAAATACAAAAAGAATAAACAAAAAAGAGACCAAAAAAAGGGGTAGACAATGTGTTAAAAAACTGAATTTAACCCCCAGACAGGCTGTTAATTAGCTGATCAAAAGTTTGAGACCACCGCCTTATAAAGTCCAAATTTGCACAGAAATCAGTCTTTAATCACATTTTCTTTCCTCTCATGACATAAACTCACTCGTTTGGACTCTACAAGGAAGCAAAAAACATGGGAAAATGGAGTCTGATTCTCTGAGAAGGAAAGATTTAATATGGATGGTCGTGATGGTTCCAACGTTACTGGCATGACAAAGAGACCCCACTGGAGATGATGGAGGAAGCTGCAACATGATCTGGGAAGCTTTTTTCTTCGGTGGAAGAACAGATTCTGATATTCTGTCCAGGGGATCAAACAGCGATTAGCTATGTGGAGATGTCTCTGAAAGTCTCTTACTTTCAGAAATAAGCTGCTGCCAGGAACCAAAAATACAAATACAAAAACTGAGACTGGGAGGTCATCACCTGGAAGGTTAGGCACACGAATGATGACGTGCCAGTCAGAGTGTGGACTGCTATGACTGGCTCTCCTAGAAATGATCTGTACGCGCGAGCTCTGCAGGAACTGCCAATATGCGGCAGTTTTTTACCTGTTGCTTCGGCTACAACACTTGCATCAATCACCCAATACACTTCCTCTTCCAGTGCTTTGCATTTCAAAATAAAGGTTCTACTTGGTGCAGTTTATTTTAACATTGCACCCAATGAGAAATATATTAAAAATAAACACTGATTAATCAAATTAATGTGAAGCATAAATCAAGAATGAGAAGCTAAATTGTAGAAATTACGCAGCTGACATGCAGCTCAGCAGATAAAACGGGGAGTAAAGTCTCGTTAATGACACCTGGCTTATGTGAGCAGCGACGGGCAGGTAGTGTGTTACCTGTGTGAAACACTGGAAAGTGTAACATTAGCAGATTTAGTTAGCTAACAGCTCAAAATCTCTCCCATCATTTCAGCAGGAATTTAATGAGGAGTGAAAATGAATACACATCCTGCTCCGAAAAACTTACTGAGACTAAGAGAAGATTCACACTGGTGCTGTTTGGTCCACTTCCACAGATAGTACGTTTCATCTGGAGCAGTGTGAACACTCATACTAACTCTGGTTCGGCCAAAGACCTGAACTCTGGTCCCCATGTAAACCAGGGGTCTCCTGGTTGGGTTCTCTTCCAGTGTGAAAGCAAACAGAGCATCCAGTAAAGCAGAGACAGGAAGTGATGTAGATCAACATTGTGGATATCTGGCTGCCTCTCCTGCTGCTCATACTGGACACACGGATCAGGTCTGAACACCAAAGTCAAACCAGAAACCAGACTACAGACGTTTATTGTTGCTCCATTGTTTACTGGTGATGAACCAGACATTTTCAGTCCTGGCAAATAAATGAGCTGGATTTTATTCTTCTTACTTCTTCTTGGTTAGTTGTCGTTTCAGGAAATTTCTCCCCCTAATAAGGAGATGCTGTAACTACATGATGTTGACCAGGTGGTTTGAGCTGCTTCAGTAAAGTTAATTGTGAAAACAAACCAAACCAGAGGAAGTTGGGACATTTTTCAGTTTGGTTTGGTAAACCCTGATCTCTGTTGCGTTTCCATAGCGACCTTACCCTTAGGCGACGTATCAGTCGGATAATGATAGATGTATCAGCTATGTAACAGCGTGATGTCATAGCGGTGCAACGCCTTCCTTGAATTATAAGGGAGAGATACATGACCCAGAAACTACAAGGTGGACATCCAGCAGGTTGTCTTCTTTCTAGTTGTTGTCTGGCTTTAAACAACAATAAATCCAGCGTTTATTTAAACATGGAGCTGTTCCTGCTTTGTTCTTATTGCTGAGTCACACAAGAAGTGATGGTTATTTCCACCAATCAGTGGATTGCAGTATATTAAGCTCCTCCCTTCAGAGTGGGATCAGTAAGATTGGGATCCCAATGAAGTAGGTTGGATTATATATTGTGGTTCCTTCCCAGTTTCTGCCGGTGGAAACAAAAGAACTTACCAAGCCTTGGTGGAAACGGGGCTTTTGACATCCTAAATAAAAACAATAACTATATTATCATGTTTACATGTGCAAAATTCCTTTGATCAGGTTATGATTCAATTCAATCAGACGTGTTCTGTTTACAGTGACCCTGATAAAGTTATTCTGATCATGAGTTGTTTACATGATCAGTTTGAACAGAATAAATCATTTTGACATGCAGAATAGTCCATAAACAGCAGTAGAAGAAGAAATATCTCTGATGTAGACAAACATGCTGTGTGTATCCTATTCTTACTGATTTCAGTTTCTCTTCCTTAATAATCTTAAATTCTTTTAAAATCTCAAGCAATGTATTTGTATCACATACCGACCAGTTCTGGTTTGGTTCCTGCATTTTTCCCACTCTAGATGTAACTTTATTTTTTGTTTTTTTTAATAAACTTCCAGGAAGAGAGCAATGAGCTGTGATGTAAAGTGAGGGATTACATTACGTTGACGTAAGTCAGACAGAACAGGCATGCACAGTAAGGGTCATTTCTACAGAATATTGGAATCTATGTTTTCATGCACGATGATTAGAGCAATCTGTGTAACTAACCCATTTTGTTCCAAATGAGTGTGATCAGATCAGAATCTTCTGATTGGTGTGTTTACATGAAGCATTTTTATTCTGATCAGGATTTTAATTGTATCCATGTAAACATAGCTGCTGTTAAATGTGCACAAAATGATGATGATGATGACCAGTCATCCACTATAAACTGCTGTGTCCTGTTGACATTCATGTTTAGGTAATCCAAACCTTGACAAGCAGAGCAACAGCAGCAAAACTGTGACAAATCGTCAAGAAAAAGGAGTAAAGTTGACGCCACTAAAATGGACCTGATGGCCTTTAAATGTGTGCCGTTACTGTCGGGGTCACAGTCATTTCAAATAACAGTCACTACTGTATTTTTGCTGGTGAAATGGGAGAGCAGAGCTGCTGCAGACCTCAGACACAACATTTTGATAGGGAAGACTGAGACATTTTTTGCATCATTTTCCAAGTGCACTACGCTGCTCTTACAAAAGTCCTCATGGATTTTCAATCAGCACTAACAGCAGTATTTGGTGACTACCACTCAGGAGAGGAGCTCACACAATGATATTTGACAGAGGGTTCAAAAGGCCTTTGAGTCATTCTGGCTTCAGCCATCTCTCTTTTTTTCACTCACGGTAGATGAATGTACCATTACAGACAGAATGGAAGCCTTTGTTTGACACGCTCCAACAACAGCCACTAAAATGACTTCTTATTACTTAAAAGATATTTGCAGCAGTCTCTTAAATTACACCAGGTCTGACAATTGGTTGGATGGGGAATTCGTTTTCACTGAAAAAGACTGATGGACAATTTTCAACTCTTAAACTCTCTGGGAGAGAATAAACCATTCCAGCGTGAGGAGGAAGAGGATCATTTAGCAGAGTGAATTGTGGGGCAGTTTGGTACAGGTGAGGAGTTTGGTGAAGTCCAGTTATGGAAACAAAAGATTCTACCAGAATAACATCAAAGTGCTGTAGAGAATATGTTTGAAACGAAATGTAATTACCTCCGTAGTCTAGTTTCTTCTATCCTAACATTGAAGGAGGCTGTTCATGTTAGTTTTACTGCATCAAACATCTTTTTAGACTTGCAGTTTAACTGTAAAACTAAATGTAATATTCCATAAAAATACAGTCGCAAAATAGGAAAAACACAATGAGTAAAATTCCATACTAAAACTGTAGTTTATTCCTTTACTTTTACATGGGATATTTGTTTTATTTTATAGCTTTTTAATGTTTAATAAATATGTAAGCACATATGATTACAATGAAATTACCCATAAATATGTTTAAAAAATATAAAAACATAGTCTAACCCACTGGAATTGACAGGGACAGTTTGATTATTTAATGTTAATCAATTAAAGTTTAGGGAAAAGACTCAATAAATGAAATAATACAGAAAAAACTTTATTACAGAATATTTGACTGTACCAGAGAAACGATGGTGTGTTTTAACCCAGAGAAGGTTTGAATTTTCTCTCTCCTAGCTAAATAAAGAACAGCCATCTTTCTTTAGTTCTAACCATGGAGTTGTTATATAATGTTGATATATTGTTATATATTATATGTTATATAATTGTTGATAATAAACTGTATATAACTCTAAAATTAAACTAGCAGATGTTCTGTTATTGTTTTGTTTTTATTTTTTATTGGTGTGTGTTTTTTATTATGTATGCTATGCTTACACTGCTTGACCAAAATGAAAATTCATCCCATCTCTAAAGAAGCAGTAAGAACTGATACTGGAGTGATGAATGTCTCTACCAGGAAGTATTGGTCAAAGCTTTTCAGATGCAATGATGAGCATATCCTTCCTCAAACAATCAGGTAAGAAACCACATCCTGTTAGGGTTCAGGATAAATTATATTCTCTCAATATTTTAATTTCTTTAAACAAAAACTTGAAGACACTGCTGAGGGAGATAAGACTGAGGTGGACTTGGAGGAAGAAATGTTGACTTGAGATCATGGTGTGATCCCTACAGGTCTAGTAGATCATGCAAAATATGGCTGAACACCACACCGCTGTACCGTCCTGGTAAAGTGAGACAGTTAAAGGATGATATTGACCTGGTTTATACTCTCCATCAGTTATGATGTGAAACTCACTGGTATTTTTTTCATCTTGTACTGGGACTATGAGCTTAATCAAATACATAATACTGTCATTTACTTTTATTTCTAACTAACTGAAATGATTGTGTAGTAGCAGAGTGCTATAGTATGTTCTTCCAGCAACCAGTTCCCATATTCATCTAAAGCAGATGATCCAATAGAAGATCATTATCTCTCCACAGATTTTAATCCACCTTGGAGAATTTAATCAGACATGTGATTTGATATTAAAGACATGTTGCAGTTTTCCATCATAATGCTTTACTTTAACCACTATTTATAAAAAGATCTGCAATTATTAAGAGATTCAAAATAAAACTAGTAAAAATAACCAGATGCTTCCAGTGAAAGATTAAGGTGGACATGCTGGTTTTTTAGCTGCAAACATCTTTCCTAAATCACTCAGATATACACCTTCATTTAGTCTTCATTTATGTTCACACGCTCTGGTATATTTACTGTTCATGAAATGAAAAAAATCCCCCACTATCATTCTCAGGATCAAACTTCCCTCATGATTGAATGTTTTTAGTGATTTTGATGAAGTTCTAAAATATAAACTACATGAAGGAGGAATAAAACAATCTTTCTCACATTAAATGAAATTTAAGAATGAAAATAACTTCATCAAGCTGCTGAACCACATGTTGTCCAGAAACAGGAATATTAACACGTGGAATTTTTTATGTGAGCATCAATAAAACCAGTAATAATTTATATTCTTTATTTTCAGGATTATTTCATGAATCTAAAATGGCTGAGATACATAACTCACATCTTCATCCAGCATTTTGGGAATCAGTAATTCTGCAAATGAAGCAGTTTCTTGTTCACTTTCCATCTGAAAATGCATTGAAGCTTGATCCTCTGCAGGAATATGGACACTTAGCAGCGGTTAGCCCTGCTGACATATAAACCAGGTCAACCAGGTAAATAAGTTAGAGAAAATAAACGTGTGTAATATCTACATTCAGATTTTACTTTCTTCACATGTATGCGTAGAATATCCGTGTTCAATTCTTTGGGTTTTTCTACAGTTTCTACTCACATTATGAACCCATTTCATGTTTTATTTCTAAACTTTAGAGACGGATCATGTCTGAATATCCCCATGATCTCAAATAGAGCCGTATTAGGAGGTAAGTTAAGATCCAGCTGGAAACTTCATGTCCTGTCCTGTCAGGTCTGCTGTCATTGATATCATGTATAAAAGTCTAGCTAGTGCAGAATGGGTGGGTGAAGGGCTGATGGTGCATGCAAACCTGCACTCTGTAAGCCAGTGGTGTCCAAAGTAAATAGTAAATGGACTGTACTTGTATAGTGCTTTTCTAGTCATGTTGACGATTCAAAGCGCTTTGACATTACATGTCACACACACTCATTCAAGCACTTATATTGAAACACACTGAGTGCTTCTATACTCATCCATACCCCGATTGACATCGGGAGGCGGGTGGGGTTTAGTGTCTTGCCCAAGGACACTTCGACATGTAGTCAGGGGGAAGCCAGGAATCAAACCACCAACTTTCTGGTTGGTAGTCAACTGCTCTTCCTCCAGAACTACAACCGTCTAGTCTGTCCTGGAGGTTTCTGATGTTTTCTTCCTGAATCAGAATGATGGGTCAACATGTGTGGGTAGAACTTGACAACAAGCTGTGGAGGAAATGATGAATGATGTGTTGGATCAGGGAGACATCTAAAACCTGCAGGACCTGAGCAGAACAACCCTGCTGTAACACTGCTTGTGAACGAGGGAAAAATAAGCTGTTTTGACATCCAGCAGGAGAAGTATGAGCCAGAATATAAAAGGTAAACTGTGAGTTTATGTTTAATAAATGTGCTTATTTCCAATGGTTGTACAACATTGTGGAAAATGTTGCCTTTCAGTTCTTTTTTATAAATATTTAAATACAAACTATGGTTGCTTGTGTGAGTCCCTCCATGTTTCCGAGTGGTTGAAAAAGCAACAAATGGAGACATTTTTGGTTCTTCAGTGAACAAATGAATCAACACAAAGCACCGTTAGCCTCCTTAGCTGCCTGGACCACTACTCAGCTGTAAGTCAGGGAGAGGCTGGCTGGGGCTGCAGGGCTGATCAGGTTCAGGACGCTTCCTGTCATCCACTTGCTTGTTCAGCCTGGTAAGTTGTTCTAGGAAGCAGCTGCTGGCCGCTGTGGTACCCCTGCTTGTTTCATCTATGCCCCTTTCACACTAGCACCGAATCAGCCCAGCCCAGCACCACACCGCCCGGTTTGTTTGTGTTCCTATTACCATTTTCCCGGGGCGAGTCGATACTCTTTTAGCACCTACTCCATCAAGGTTCTATAGGGGCCGAGTGGGGCCGAAAATGGTGACGTGTGCAGATCGCACGCCGCTATTGGCCAGAATCTGACTTAATGGGATGACTCATTAGTGCGACTCCAGACCGCGCCAAAAACAAAACCCAAAGCCGAGACCAGAGAAACATTAGCAG
>JAOXYM010000009.1:2866718-2883494 GCA_028567055.1 Leptatherina wallacei
GCAGACCTGCACCATCTCACAAACTTCTCCAGCAGGCCCCTGCACTCCTTCTCCTGTCCATCTGCAGCACATCCAATCATCGCAGAGACATAACTTGATGTTATTATTCAGATGAAGATCTTTTAATGATGGTTTAGTGAAAGCCAAAGTTTTTTTCTCATTTCGTTGAGACACCTTCTGAGACAACGTTTCAGAGAGTGCTTGACTGAGTATAAAAAAAAAGAAGCTCTTTTGTTTTGTCCCACTTAAGTTTTATGGAAAGTATTTTCCCAAATTAAGTCACCTTTATAGTTCTGATACTATTCACAATCTAGGTTATTTGTAAAACCTTTAAAGACCTGAAATGCTGGATGTAAGGTCAGCACAGAGGGTCAGAGTCGGGGTAACATCATAGATGATCAAATATATACACATACGCTACCATTTCAATACTGAGAAATAACATGAAAAATGCTCTAAAATTTTATTTAAGTAAATTTGGAATCTAAAAACAGCATAAGTAGTTGATAAATGCACTGCTGGGGTTTTATTCCAATGCATCAAGTCCATTTTGATTAAATAGATTAGTAAATAATAAATAAGTAAAGCAGGTTAAATAAGGGATCCACTTTAAAAAGACTTGTGTAATAGAAATATTTCAAGATTTGATTTGCACAAGCTTTTTTAGCTTTTTAAATCCATATAAGTAAGTGTAAGTTTCCATCATGACATAAAAACCAGGCAAAAATATTGAAAAAAGAGGGAACCCTTTGGAATATCCCTGAAATATACATGAAACTAGGCAAAGACAGGCCGATATACCTCCTAGAGCCGCTGGATGGTTGTAGTTTGAAATTAAACCCATCCTTTTTACGGCGGACGGCCTCGCAGAGAATTGGAACGTGTCCGTTGCGGCGTCGAGCAAAGATCTCGCGAGACCTGAGAGAAACTTTGTTAATAAAAAAAAAAGATTATTTAGCTGTTGTATTCAATAATCTAACATGTTTCAGGTCCATTGGTAAAGAGAAGCAGCCTTGTCATGGTTGTTTTGCTCATAGTCACAGTTTAAATGTCTCCATTTCATGTCGTTTTCCTGAAAATGTGCCGTAATGCTGAGGATATGAGCTCTGCATGCGGACTGGATTCCAGTCAGACTGGATCGGGAGTTTTCCTGTATCAGTGCTGATTCTGTAGTCAATGCGATCGCATTTATTGTTCAGTAGCTATACGCTACTATTTGTTTTTACCAATATTAGCGGTGGTATGTAGGAGACTCAGAACCTCCTGATCAAAGGAGGATAAAGTTATCTTTTCAGTCACGTAAATCAAACCATCCAGGTTTTATAGGAAATGATCTGATATAGCACTTCCTACATGAAAAAATAATCTTATTAATCTTATTAGAGAGCAAATCTTTAATATTGTACCATAGTTAAATCAGTCAAATTGTGATAAATATGCTATATTTAAATATTTTCCAGCATATTCAGCCTTTTTTTTTTATTGTTTCAGAACCAGAAAAGTCGACTGACAAGAGCCCCGCAATAAATGTATCATCCCTGATGTGCTCAGGATTTTATAAGATATGTGCAAATATCCGTGCATTATTTTGCAGAATTCATATGAACCATTTGTGAGAACGGCCTGACGGCAGTTAATTTAGTGAAATTAAAATAAAGATATAAAAAAAAATTCTGTATTCTAAAACGTAAAATGAAGCCTTTTATGGAACCAGGAAAGTCGTGTGGATGTCACGTAAAAGTCCCCCATTGACTTTATATTGCCCTCATTTTCGTGGACCCAGTACGTAATTATGAACAATTACATGCTACCAACACTTAATAAGTGGAGAATAAGTGGAGGGTGTCAAAATAACATTGTGTTTATTTCACACGCATGTGAGATCAGGTTGTTTTTCGATGTGAGTAACCTGACAGATTAACATGGAACTCTCAAAACGTCAGACGTTGACGCCGCGGGAAGCATTTGGGTGTCAACTAACTCTTCCTCAATGCGTCGGAAAATGACGAAAAACGAGTACCTATTAAGTCGGCATGTGACGCTAAGGGACCCTGATCATTCGTCAGACTGTTGACGCGTTGGGAGGGAGAATGTGTTGGTATGCTGGTAAAGTTTTCTACCCCTTCGTTCAAAGTGTGGTCCTGGGCTGTCTTCGTTTGAAGGGTTGTGTGGCCCTCTCCCTTAGCCCTTACACCTTCATCCAAAATAGAATTGAAATTGCCCTTCCCCTAACGTGAATGAGCAAAACAGAGGGGAAGGGCTAAGGCAGGGGTGTCCAAACTCGGTCCTTGATTCACGTTAAATGGATCCAACAGCCTATAGATTTCTGCACAATGACTCATTAATTTGAGTCAGGTTGGAGCAGGGATACATGGAAAATCAAAAATCTCCATCAGAAGTTCAGAACCAGGAAGAAAAACCTCCATCAGAACCAGAACCAGGAAGGAAAACCTCCATCAGAACCAGAATCATAAAGGAAAACCTTCATCAGAGCTGGACCAGGAAGGAAAATCTCCATCAGTACCTGGCTCAGGGAGCAGGTCAGCATCTCCAGTTGTGGGTAGAGAGGACAGGAAAGAGAAAATGTAAGAAATCAACATCAAACCAACATCATAGCTGTTTATAACAAACAAAAAAACTAAAATCTAACTCCTCATTCATAGGTGGACACTCTGTGGCCTTCCCTTAGTTTCCTGTGGCTCTTATCTTTTATAATGGTAAGAGGAAATTATCCATAACCATTCCGAAGGCTTGTCATGTAGAGGGATAACCCTCATAGTGTTCCAGGAAAAAGCTAGCAGTGGATAGCTGGCACCTGCACAATGAGCATATTTACATCTATCCAAATACTACTGATAGAAAATCCCATTAATGGAGAATTTCTACAGGTGGAATTCCATAACTAAAGGACTTTGGACTCCACTAAGTCTGTGACTCCTTGAAAGCCCAAAGCATTTTCTTTTTTTACAACCAAAGCAGAAGTTAAGCTGTATCATCTCAGGATTGGTAGTGGTTAACTCTGTGGGGTGAATTGTTATGGAAAGCTTACCCTTTAGGTGATCTACGGAAGTCTTCCGGACATTTATATCCAATCCAGTAGGTTCACAATCCAGCGACAAAATTATGTCTGTATGTTGATTGTGTTTCTTTCACAAAAAAGAACAATCTGACCAAAAGTAGTAAAATATTGGAGATTTGTGTGGAAATTTGTGCACATGTGCAGATGTAAAAAAATAAAATAAATTAGACATACGGGTCTACATGCAGGAGGTCATCTGGTTGTTAATCAGATTTCCTATAATGAAATTATGCTGTCTACATGATGACTGGAATAATCTGATAATTGCATAAATCAGATTTACATAGTTTACATCTATAAACAACTAGAAATCCATCATTTTAACATTTCTTTCTAAGTTAGTTGAACAAAAAGCTGAGTTGACTCAAAATTTTAAGTTTACAAATCAGCTGTGCCATGAAATGAAATGAAATCCTGGAGTTGGGACAACTTTACATGAAAGCAACCACCATGTAGTATGTGTATGTAATGGTTTAGTGTCATCTCACCATGATAATATTATGAATACATGTTGGTAGGTAGTACCAAATAAAAGTTTACATTATACTAGTTGTGATAGTAATGGATCTGAATATATTGACTTTCAGGTTGTTTGGACATTCTACATGTAAAATATTGATTGAAATGTTTAATTGTTCTTAATAAATAAGATGATTTTAAGAAGTATTTGAAGTCTTGAATAAAGACTTCATGGACTGCAAGGTGCAGTTAGCATATTTTCCCCATTTGGGTTCTTTACAGCTTTTCCAGCTTCCTCACTATCCAAAAGATTAATAGTTCATATTAAACTCTCTTTGAGTGTGAGTGATTGTTTGTCTCTGTGGTGGACTGGTGACCTGTCCAGGTGTACCTGCCTCCCACCCAGTACCTGCTGGGATTGACTCCAGTCCATTGTGAAGCGAGTATAGAAAATGGAATACAGACTTCCCAACTGAGGAATGTATGAGCAGTTGAGAAAACTACTCGTACAAGTCAGGCAACCAGCTGCATTTCTGAGTAAACTCAACAAAAAGACTGTTGTTGTTTGAACCCACATGAAGTGGCTAAATTAAAGTTGTCATATTGAGTTGAACCAACTTAAGACTTTTTTTTCCACATATTTTCATCTTAACAACACAAGTTGTTTCAGCTCAGAGGCATGAGTGGACCTTGAACATCAGTCCTAAGTTTGTTTACTTTTAATTTACCCATTTATGTTAACACAACCTGGTTGAGTTAACTCTTTGCAGCCTTTTAACTTCAAACTTTCTCTGTTTTACAGCACAGAGACAGGAATTACAGCTGACCATGCATGTTTACTGAGCAAAGAGGAGCACTTTGGTTAAAGTTGCATGAAAGTTGATTGGCTGAATTTGTATTAATAGTTTTAATCACGGCAGGTTCCTGGAGGATCTGATTTCCATTATTGCAAGTCTGTCCATTGTGTCTGCAAATGACCTCACGTCTCCAAAAATGATCAGTGAAGGAACTTATCAAAACTTTTACTCCCCCCTGACATTTTTGACTTCTCCCTTTCACCATGTTCTGTTGGCTTGGTTATATATTAAAAAAATTCTAAGTGCTGGGATGACCTGCAGAAATCCCTCATGCAGTGCAACATCCCAAACAGGGGAGAAAAACCTGTTTTCACACCAAAAAGTAAAAGATGCAAAGGCAGACACAACATCACACTTATATTACTGTGATCAAGAATCATGTCAAGTTCATTACATTTTTCTCTGCTGAGCTGAAATGATCCAGAGCTGTGACCCAGTTAGCTCCAGACCATCAGCCTTTTCTCTTTTTAAACCATTTTAATTGTCATAAGTGGAAAAAAGAGTTCAGACAGGATGCGATTTTAAACTTCTTTTCATGTTCTGGACACCAGAGGGAGGTTACAGAGATGAAGGGCCACAGGCCAGGATTTAAACTTGGACCAGGTCCATTGAGGAGCTTCAGCCTTTGTACTTGGACCCCCCTCCAGGATATCAGGAAGATTTTTGGTGACTCAGCTGATTCTCTGGAACAATCTTTGCCAGGAGGACAGACTCCTGAGATCACAACCCTCTCAAAGTAAAGCCTGCATTGATGCTTTACTTATGAAGTACAGGCCTTCACACAAGCCAACAAATTGCCAGACCTGAGAAAAAGCAGCGTGAACAGGAGGAAGAGATTTCAGGAGGAGGTATGTTGTGATCTCAGAGCAGAGAGAATGGCTGCTGAACTGTTTATAAATAAAGCTAACTGAATGAGAAGTCAAGGAGAACTGGATGGAAAGAGTTGTGGAACCACTCTACCTACATACATATAAACTGCTGCAGGCTCCATTTTAGACAGGACATCAGATTTAAGCTCCAATTCATTTGGACTGGTCTGTGACTGCTCATCTATCTTTGAAAACAGATAAAGTTATGGAGTAAATTATTTGAACCCCTGGTGAGTTTTTCAAGTTTGCCCACTAACTAAAAAGTATCTATCTATCTATCTAAAAATCTAACAAAGAAATTATCAGCCTATAAATTCAACAGTAGGTTTATTAGGAGGTATATAACAGTGACAGACAGAACAATAACAAAAAAATAGTTAGAAATGAATTTGCATTTATATGTATTTAACCCATACATACCTATGTTTAGGTCACATTTGACCCATTTTGACATCTCAATGACTTGCACTGATAATGTCTGTAAAGTGACTTGAGATGTCATTGTTGTAAATTACTGCTTTATAAATAAAACTAAATTGATTTAGCTTTAAAATCTGAGATTCTTTTAGGAAATGCTGAATGCTCTACAGCAGTGACAGAGATTAGATTCAGCCAGCATCCATGTCAGACAAGATATGAATTTGACCCTGTGTGTTTCCTTTCTGTGTTTTGGATGGTTGCTCTTGAACACAAAAGTTTACTTTCAAGGCAGTCCTTCATCTTTACTATAAGTTTGTCTAATTTATATTGCTGACCTTGTTTCAGAAGTCATAATTGAAAAGAGATGAGCTGTGAAATGTGTAAACAAGTCCATCTAAAGAAAGGTTAAAACTTCCTGCTGTGCAGTAACAGGAATCAGCCTCACAGCCACCGCTCTTCATATGAACCATTGTACATCCAACATAATGTTAATTGCCCAGATAGTTGATTTCGATTGCCAGCTGCCAGGTAGGGGGTTTGGCTTTTCTCTCCCCCCACGGTCAATGCCTAATTGAAAGCAATGCTCCTGTGGAATTTCTCAATCAATTTTTGATGAAAAGCAGGGATAACCTGTAGCCTTGAGGAGGCTGTGTTTGTAACAACTATGTACTTTAAGAACCCAAAGCTGTAAACATCGCTAAGGTTCTCAATTGTCTTTGTTTAAAGTGGCTATGTGTACTCACAAGTACAGACATCAGGAAAACTCACCTTCCCAGCCTTTTGAAAGAGCACTTTTAATATTCTGAAGTATCTAAACTTTGACAAATGGGTATTGGTTTGGTGCTTCTTTACTGGACTGCTAAAGTTATGACTGGTCATAGAGCTTTCTAATTTCCCCCCTGACATCATGATGATACGGGGGGAAATACTGCCAATCACATGGCAGCAACTCAATGCATTTAGTCATGTAGACATAGTGTATACTACAAGAAGCTGCGCTTTATAGGCAAGACCCTCTCATCCAGAAACTAGCCTTTTTATTTTGTTTTAAATAATAAGTATTTAATCTTTTTTTTTTTATAAAAAAAAAGATTCTAAATGGTTCTAAATTATCATGATTAGAATCAGTTCTTGTGCATGAAAGGTTAGGTTAGGTACTGTCTTTCATTCATTCGATATAATCTGACTTTATATATATATATATATATATATATATATATATATATACAGTAATTGGTGAGTGGGCTCCTGGTGTGGACGGGTCCCCAAGATATCGTATCCTCACAGCAGTGTCAAGCCAGATGCTTTATCCTCTTGTTTACCTCCAGCTATCCACGTTTCAGTTAAAGAGTCAGAAGTTATAAGTCAGAGTTTATGTTTGTGCAAAGAAGAGGTGGAGGAGGGGTGTGGGTTGTATGTGTGCGCTGTGTGATGATGTATGTGTGAAAAGAGAGTATTATCGGGTGTGTGTTATTGAACTTTGATGTCTTATACTTGAGTGTGTAAAGTTTTGTGGTTTTATCATTTTTAAATAATTGTTTTTATTATGTAAAGCACTTTGTGATGCGTTTGTATGAAAAGTGCTCTTTAAAGAAAGTTTGTTTGGATAAAGCCTGATCTGCTTTGATATGGACCAAATATTGAATTGTTTTTGCTCTTATGAGGTCAAAGTTTATTTGATATTCAGGCTGCTTCCACAATAATCTATTGGCCATTATGTTACTTTGTCCTGGCAGTGGTACTGCATGGGTCCATCCTGCCTTGGATCAACACTTCAGGGTGCTGGTGGTGTTGTTATGTGAGAGTTTTTTGCTTTTTTTTTTTACTCTCTTTGGACACCTTAGTACCAACGTGGCATGGTTTGACCACCACAGCCTACCTGAGGATTGTTGCTGACCGTGTCCATCCCTTCAGCATCTTCTGATGGCTACTTCCAGCAGGATAATGCACCATGTCGCAAAGCTCAGATCATCTCCAACATGACAATGAGTTCACTGTACTCCACTGGCCTCCACCATCACCAGATATTCACCTTTGGGGTGTGGTGGAACGGGAGATTCTCATCATGGGTGTGCATCATTCTCGGAGGAATGTTTCCAACACCTTGCTGAACAAATCACACCAAGAATAAAAAAAAAGGGTCAGACCCCAGTAATCAAAGGTGTACCTGATGAAGTGGACGGTGAGTGAATGTCTTGGTTTCAAGAATCCTTTTTTTCTTCATTTAGAGGAAAAGTTTTATTCTCAAATGCTAATTTAATCATCTGACCAGTGATATATGATAGAAAATAAAGAAAACTCTTCATGGGATACCTGTGTTGAGATGGGATCGATGGATGCCACACAGACGCATGACAAATACATTTTTCTGTCCAGATAATTGGCAATTTGTTACCATAGCAACAGCCAACTGAGTATCCTTTCCATCTAACTAACAGCGCTTGCAGCAGTAATCTTTCTGCTGTGATGCCGTTTTACAGTCTCTGCCCAGCAAGCGGTATTTTCTCATTAGATTATTACAAATAGCAAAAAACTCATTTGCCTAACCGATAGGAGTTAGCGTTCTCTCCACATTTATATCTTTTCTCACACAGCAGGTAAGAGGCAGAATAATTAAAAATACATGTTTAAGTAGACAAAATAAAAAGACTTTACATGATTAGAACTTGTGTTATGATCTGCATACTGACAGTTTGAAGCATTCATTTATTTAGTTTGAAGCTAAATGTTGCAGATCCCAGGATCAGTACCACAGGAACAAAACTCTGTAAAACAGAGGTAGTCCTGGTTGCGTCTATCTCTATTTAACAATAGGAATACTGAAACACAACATCCCCGAGTGTTTCATTAGTGCATGGAAATGTCCATTAATATAATTATTCATCCATATCTCACACTCTGATGTACTCACAGTCTGATTATGAATATCATCACAGCACACTCTATGTAAGGGCATCAAAGCTACTATAAGCTTATAGTGCAAGTTACTGTCACTAACCGTTTTAAAAGCAAACACCTTCTAGTCTGTGAAGACTCTGGAGTCATGAATTTAATTTAAAACACAAATATCACTCACTGAAGATCCAAGGGGATACAGTATGTTGTCTGGGGCCTTATGCCCCTGGTAGGATCACTCTTGGCAGATAGGTCTCTAGGGGAAGTACCAGACCAAGTGTGGCTCAAAGACTCTTATGATGAGCACAAACGCTGGAACCAGGTTTCCCTTGCCCGGATGCGGGTCACCAGGGCCCTGCTCTGGAGTCAGGCCTAGTGGTGGGGCACGGGGGTGAGCGCCTGGTTGCTCATATGGGCCTGGTCGGGCTCAGCCTGAAAAGGTAACATGAGCCCCCCTCACCACCTGCAAGAGGGGCCGTAGGGGTCGGGTGCACTGTGAGTTGGGCAGCAGCCGAAGGCAGGGAATCCTGCTGGTCTGATCCTTGGCTGCAGAAAGGTAGCTCTAGGGACATGGAACATCACCTCTCTTGCAGGGAAGGGACTGGATCCTATTCCATTCTGGAGTTGCTCCTGCTGAAAGGTGCTGAGCGGATGTGGGCATACTTATTGCCCCTGGCTTGGTGCCTGTGGGTTGGGGTTTAGAAAAGAGTGTAGCCTCCTTCCGCCTTCGGGTGGGGGACGGGTTTTGACTGTTGTTTGTGCTTATGCACCGAACAGCAGTTCAGAGTACCCACCATTTTTGGAGGGGGTATTAGAGGCCGCTCCTTATGGGGACTCCCTCTTTCTACTGGTGGACTTCAATGCTCATGTGAACAACAACAGTGACACCTGGAGGGGCGTGATTGGGAGGAATGCACCCCCTGATCTGAATCAGAGTGGTGTTTTGTTGTTGGACTTCTGTGCTCTTCATGGATTGTCCATATGTGCAATTAGCACCAGGACACTGTAGGCCGCAGTTTGATGATTGACTTTGTAGTCGTATCAGATTTGTGGCCCCATGTCTTGGACACTTGGGTGAAGAGAGGGTCAGCTGATCACCACCTGGTGGTGAGTTGGCTCAGATGGCAGGGGAAGGCAAGCCAAGGCAAGGCAAGTTTATTTGTATCGCTCATTTTCAGGTTCAAGACAGGATTTAAAAGTTTCTACATTTGGTGAAAGTTTAATCTCTACTGGCAGTTTCTTCAGTAGATGTCGGTCAGGTCTGGGAGGCCCAAACGTGTCGTGAAGGTCTGCTGGGAGCATCTGACAGAGTTCCCTGTTTGAAGGAGCTTAAAATCCCACCTCCGGCAGAGCTTCCACCATGTCCCGAATGAGGCAGAGCACACTGAGCCTGCGTGGGCTGTGGTCTGCGGCTCCATTGTCGAAGCAGCAAGTCGGAGCTGTGGGCGTAAAGTTGTTGATGCCTGTTGCAGGGGTAATCCCCAAATTCATTGGTAGACACCGGATGGATGGATGGTCTTTCTTTTGTAACTCTGGGTTCCAGCTGGGTGTGCTTGTGGTGGTGCTGATGAATGATTCATCTAGCTTGCTGCTGATCATTTCAGCCTGCCTTTTTAGCCAGCCTGCAGTCCACTTATCGCCAGATTGTTCCCTTACCTAGTGGCACAACACCGGCCATTCAGATTCATAGTTTGCTGTATCAGTTTCCGGATATCGATGTTACTCTTTTTCTGTGAACTTCCATTTTTTTTTAGAAGATGACCATTTCTGAAGAAAACCCTCTCAGAACTGATTTGCCCAGCTGCACCGCCACCACCTCTGCCACAGCTATTTTTGTTAACCCAGATTTTTTGTTTATTGGAATAAACTTTTCTTTACTAATTCTGCTTTCTGCTCCTTTCTGGGTCCAGCCTGTCTTTTCCTAGTCCTAGCAGTGGCACACCTGCAAGGCAAAACACTGGTAAAAGAAACCGAGACAAGTTCCCAAAATGTTTTAAAATTCAGCTGAAATACTCATTACAACATGAAAGTCTCTTGATAACAAAGTGTATGAATTAATTGTTGAATTAGAAATTATATTTAGGAATCTATATTTTTATTTCAACAATTAATTTATCATCAAAATGCTGTTTTGCTATTTCAGACCATTCTGGTCCTCCATAAATGAGAGCATGAGAACAAAAAAAGAAGAAGTGTTACCTTTATATAAGGGTTTAATGATTTGTTTTTATTTGGTGGTTAGCACTGCAGCCTCACAGCAAGAAGGTCGCAGCTTTGAGCCTTGGCTGGGGAAGGGTTCAAACAGTGGCCTTTTTGCACAGTTTGCATGTTCTCCCCGTGTATGCGTGGGTTCTCCGGCCTCCTCCCACAGTCCAAACACATGCATAATAGGTTAATTGGTCACTCTAAATTCTCTAGTAGTCAGTGTGAATGGTTGTTTGTCTCTTTGGCTATGTTCACACTGCAGGTCTAAACACTGAAATCTGTTTTTTTTTTGTGTGGTCGTTCACATTATCTGACCTTCATCATGCTGAAATGTGAACAGCATGCGGCCCTGTAGTGACACGCATGCGCAGAGGATAACACGACATCATGCACTGCGTAGTGTTTACGGATGTAAGGATGCTTCGCATGTGTCTTTTATCAATTTGGAAGTACTTCCACACTTGGAAGTGACAAAATTATGCCCAATTGATGAATGAAAAAAGAAGAGTGAGAAAAAAGAGAGCACACATGTTAACAATGGCCTTTTATTCAGCAGTGGCTTCTGCTTACAGAGGTGTAGAACCACTGCAGCCGAGTTCGTCTGTGCAGAGTCCTGCACAGGTCCAATTTTACCAACCCACACCCGCCTAAACCCGTTAGAATGATTACCAAACCTAACCCGTTATCTGCGGATATCTCCCAGTGAAATCTGGACCCGACGATGTATAACCCCTGACCCGAAGTGCATGTTAACACATGAAGTAGCCATTTGTAAATAGACCCTGTCCCTCTTTTAATTGTAGTACTTTATCCGTTCATATATTTAAGTGATCCTTTTGTTTTGTTGAGGTTTTTACACAGTAAATGTATTTGAAGGTTTATTTCAAGCTGAACGTGCTGTAAACATGATTATATGTTTCGCTTCCACCGGCACAGAATTGTGATGTTTGTCTCAACTAAGAGGTGAAAGTCGGATGAAATACGGCATGACCGTTCAGACTGCGGTTGCTTCCACACAGATTTGATACATATCTGATCTAGAACCACACATGAAATTGGCCTGAATCTGTCTTGAAAATGTAAATTTCAATGTGACTGTTAGAAACGAATCAGATATGGGTCACATTTGGGCGAAAAAATCTGATTCAGGTAGCATTTAACTGCAGTGTGAATGTAGCCTCTGTTTTGGCCCTGTGATAGACTGGTGACCTGTCTAGAGTGTACCCTGCCTCTCACCTGCTAATTGCTGGGATGGGCTCTGAATGAATTAATATCTGACTATGTTATAATCAGTGTATTAACTTTATCCATGAAAGGAAAATTAAATCCAGACTGTTTTTTTTTCCATTATTAATGAAAATAAAAATCCATGGAGGGGGCATTAATAGATCCATTTAACCCTTTAAGTACCAGGAATGGGATGACAAGTGTCATTTTGCGTCGTAGGTGCTGCATTAGGATTTAAAGGGTTAATTATGTAAATATAGAACAAGTGTATGTGTGATTGTTTTCCTCCTTTTGGAAGTTTTGTTGCTCGCTGTTGAAGCTCAAGTTAAATCCTTGAATCTGAATTCGCTCTAAATTTAATTTACAACAAATCTGCAGTCTTGTGTAAATGATTGAGTTAAATTGTTACCATGCATGTTAGCAGAGTGTTGAAACTTTTAATGTTTACACAGCATATATACAGACATACTGTCAGCAGGAGCTGAATATGGTAGGGATGGGTGGAAGATGGGGATAGTGTGACTGGAACTGTTGAACATGCCGGTGCGTATTGGTAAACACAGTTAATCACAGGTTAGCAGATGGGAACGTTAATTGTGGCAGAGCAAATAACAAGACCCAGAGGATGCTTCTATTTATCGACACCCCCGCTGTTACTGATAAGGCCTGAACCGATGTGTGTGTGAAATGTGTTTTCTCTCAGTATCTGGACGAAAGCACTGACAGGGAGGGTTAATGTATATGAATATAGCCTGGCCTCATTGAATCTGGTCTCCATCATTTTTACAAATTTAATTTTAATAAATAAAACCTTTGTGGTTTCTGCTCATTATTTTACTCCAGCATGATTTATATCAGTATTTGTTAGTTGAATGCAGTGAAAAGAAGAGAGAATATTTTTCAACCCTTCAAATTTCAAGCCATTTTTTGCTATTTTTATAATCTGAAGCCTTTTAATCCCAGTCATCATGGCGACATTATGTTGTCAGCACACCCTCAATTGTCAGATTATGAGGCTTATATGAATGTATGAAACAAGAGCATACAATTATTATAAACAATACTTTACTTTGTGTCATGACTCGTCAGAAAACAGAGATCCAAATGCAGGTCTCATCAAAATAAAATGTTTATTTAACACAAAGAACCAAAGGTGTCCACGGCAAACGGCCAGCAGGAGTTAGGAGATAGTCAACGGGGAACCAACACAGGGCAAGCCAAGGAGGACTGCAGCTACAGGCAGGAGGACTAGAGCTGTCAGTAGAGGTTGGATTGATGAAGAACTGGCTGATGGAACCACTCAGCTCCAAAGCCAGCCCTGCTGCAGCAGAGGAGTCCTCGGCGTGCCTGAAAGAAGGAAAACAAAAACGCACTCCCCCTACAGGGGAGGTGGACCAAAACCCCAACAACTTTGCAGAAATGACACACAGATAAACAGTGACCAAACCTTTTCTCATCTGCATATCTCTAGCTGCCCTTCCATTGCCCCTAAAATTATTCAAAATCTAAATGTCACAATAAAAAAATGGTATTGGAAACACCCCAATTTTGAAAAACCTATCAAATATCACTAAAAAGTTTTAACACTCTAATGAGGTGGTTCTTCAGACGTGTCGATATAGAAGTATTTCGCAAAAGTGTAATGGAAACACTTTTTTTGCATTTACACGCCAACAGACGGGGGCCACGTGACCAGTTCATTTCAAATAAAGATGGCTTGGTATGTAGGGACGGAGGAGGAGACAGAAATCTTTTTACAAATAATCAACCCTTTATTGGGCACTCGCTGAAATACTTGGAAATTCTAAATTTCAACCATAGAGAAGAGTGTTAATTGTGATACTGAATCATATTACCACTCTTTAAAACTTGGTTACTTTTACCTAAAATAATAACAGTCCTACAGCATCTGGAACATAGCCTGATCTTTGATGATTAGTGAGCAGAACTCCATGTGGTTCTATGATTTCAATGGGTAGCATGAAGGGACATTTTGTATGTCCTATGAAGTGATCAAATATGGTAATTTGCCCAATAAAGCGAAAATGTAACTGCCATTTTTTAAAGCAAAACAACAGCAAAATGCTCCAAAACGCAAAATATTTTATTTCCCCATCATCCTCAAAGTGGAGCCTCGGGGGACCAGATGTTATAGGAATTGCGGCTTAGGCGCTAAACACCATTCAATGGAAACACATGCAAATCGCAATAGTAATTTGTCAAAATTTTAGAGACATCACTTTTATTTTGTGAAAAACTAATGGAAACATAGTTATTCTCTCAACTCTTGGCTTTCAGGAGAAAATAAACACACAAGACTATTTACATATTTACACTTTTTCCTCATTTCCAGTTATTTATGCTGCTATTTACCTCCTATCCTCACAAACCAACTCCAACTAAGCTTCTTGGCTTTATTCCAGCCATAGAGGACCATCATTTTTCTTCTTTTCAGACACACATAGAACTTTCTGCTCACTTGCTGATCTTCGGCTGCTCCTGATTGGACATTACCCGATATTTAAGCTCTTTGATTGGTGGAAAGCTTGACAGGAAGCGACTTCGTCATCATGTTCAGGTCTAAATAGAGGTCTCTTAGCAACATAGTAGCGATAGAGATGAAAATGTGATAAATTATGGTGTTGGATCACTCATTGTGGATTTACAGTCTCTGAATAAACACTACATTTTATGGCTGGATTGTAAGGACACGTGATCTTAAGCAGGGGTGTTTGGAACATGCTCAGTGTCTAAATAAATAAAGTAAATGTGGATGATGTTATAGAAATGAATTTAGAAGTTATTGGGACAAATATTTGTTCTTTTTATTTGGAATTTATATGAATCAGATGGGTAAATAATGGTAGTAAATCTAATCTGGAAGAAGAGTTAGACATTATGGGATTAGACAGGGCGCTCCATGAGATGAACGATGGGAAGTCTTCAGGAATCGACAGGTTGAGGCAAAGTTGTAGAAATTCTTTTAACAAGTCAGTTGCATACAAAGTTTTTCCGGAGTGTATTCAACATTAAAGTCTGACACGTTCAGTGAGTCTTCCTCAACTTTCCAAGTCATATCCGACTTCAAGTGGCGTTCTTCTTGTATTTCCGACTAGGAACTTGGAAAAGACTTCCGACTGCAAATCTATTATTCCACTATTATTCTTCTTGATATTTTTTGGTGGTTGGCAAAAATGAATTGGCCATTGTGCCATTGTTCAAGTCTTCCCTGAAACCCACGTAACCTCCCCGTGTTCAAGCGTGCGCAGAAACACACACCTGGAAACGATCAGATTATGTGTTAACATGATTATTTTTTCCTGTTGATCCCAAGGGCGTAAAATGGGGTTTATGCACGGGGCGTTCGATAGAACTTCCAGTTTCCAATAAGCCAGTAAGAGCGTTTACGGTTACATCTATGGGTAGCGATGTGGCAGTAGATTGCAGCACTGAGGTTAACAAAGGAATGAGATATTGCAAATAATCGAGACGACAGATAGTATAGTACAGTATTGTATAGTATAGTAGGTCAATATAATAGTAGAATATATTAGAATGAGATGAAGCCATCTTACAAGTTTTAGCAGTGTGAAGTGTCGACAGCTTCAGACTGCTGTGTTCCTTTTTGTACCTCGTCAGCTAAATCGACACGACAGCACAGTATGTCAAAGAACCGATAAAGGGAGGAGGGGCAAGGAGAGGGAAGGAGGCTGAAACCCGGGACCGTTCCGGTTTTATTTCACTGGAACAACTATTCTCTTGGTGAGAGAAGACTTTGTGTATGGGAACATCCATCTAGACTGGAGAAGGTGGAAACTGGGGAAGCAGTTCATGCCCATGATCACTACTACTGTGTCATTCCGTAGTGGCTTATTAGCAAATAGAGTTATTGCTAACCTAAGAAAACACAATATAAGCAGCAATGCATTTATCTCAAAGAACAGTACAAATACATTTCTGTGTTAAATCTGAGCTTGAGATTCATTGTTCTTACTACACGGTGTCCTAATCAGACTAACATTATTAACATATCTGTCTCACTGTCTTTTGATGATGCTACTTCCGTGCTACCATTCATACCTAAACACTTACCTTCATAATCATGAATAAAGTTGGTTACAGCTTAAAGCCCTTCACCCACTTGCTCGCAGACGTCGCAGTGTGTTTTTGAAATATCTGGTGGACATTGTCCCCGGACATTGTCATTGTCCACAGACATTGTCCAGGTCTTGAAAACAGCGGGTATAAAATTCCATTTTGTCCAGACTGTGATGTGACAGTTGCTGGCCAGAAGTGATGGGGCTGGTTTATCGTAACCAGGAAGTGACTGTGCATTAACCGCATTGAGTAGGGACGTCATTGGGTAGGGACGGTAGGGACGTGTCCCTAGGGATGGGCGTATCAATACTCTGGAGTCGATACTTGGATACCAACCAGTCAAAGTATCGAAATCGATACTATTTTGAATATCAAGATATCACTCTGCTGATAAAAAAACGTGCCATTTGTTTTCAATTCTGAGAGTAAATAAAACTGCACATGAAGCTTAGCTACAGTGTATTCTTTCTGTGTCACATGATTATGGCAGCCTATCAGATGTCATGATGATGCTGCTACTGTTAGTGATGTTTTGTTTTGATATTTTACTAGTTTAATGCAGGTAATTGCACATTATGATTTAAACATCAAACAAAAAGTTCGGAAATTTGTGTTTGGTAGATTATTTCTCTGGTGTAACAATGCTTCTTGGCAATACATTTCATAC
>JAOXYM010000009.1:2911710-2931905 GCA_028567055.1 Leptatherina wallacei
ATCTAGTCTTCGATCCAATCCCCATCCTGAGCAGCTAGAGACGACGGTGGGAAGGAAAACCTCCCTTTTAACAGGTATTTGATTCCTGTTAAACAGTTTGATTCCTGCTCCTCCAGTCATCTGTCATTGTGTCTTTGAGCGAGACACTTCACCCTCTTTTCCTCCAGTGTGGACATCAGAACTGCATGCGTGCATATGAATGTTTCAGTGGTGCTCAGAGAGGCTAGCTACATTTTAATAAACTATGTAGCCACAGTCACATCTCCGAGTACTACAGCTCACCTGTCGTGTCCCTGTCTTCACCGGACTTTCCTCCTCCTCTTTCTAAACTGCAGCTTTAATTCTGTCACCAAATAAAATATCAAAATGATTCATGAAGAGGAAAAAATATGATTAAATTAGTGACTTCTCATCATCATTATTAATGGCTTAATGACATCTGAGAATAATCATTTCTTTGTGAATTAACCCTTTACATTAACTCACTCCATAATACTTCCTGGTGTCCTTTCTTTGCCTCAGACATTCTGAACTCTTCATCGAGCTAGCTCCGCGAGCGGTTTAAAAGTGGCTAGCATCGCAAGTGCTTTCAACAGAATGAGTGACAGCCAATCATGTTAGCAAGAAACGAAACAGCAGAATCAATCATATTAATTGAAATACGTTACGAGGTGGTACTAATGGTGTGTTCAGTCCAAACGCGTCAGGTTTACATGTTAAGTCTATCTGAATGTGCGTCCAGGGGCGTCGAGCCTTCTAGCGGCGCGTTTTTAGTGTCTGGCGCTGGGCGTTTTGAGATTTTGAGTGTCAGACGCGCACAACGTCCAAGGCGGCAGACGCCAGAGTTGGATAATCTGAACTTTTGCTGCTCGACGCGGAGCGTCAACCAATCAGAGCGACTCAGCATCATGACGTAGAGACAGGACAGAAATAGGAAGAACCCAGGGAAATCTCTTCACTTTACAAAGACAATGGAGGACAAACCGATCATGGCTGTCTGTGCGCACCGTCATTTATGACACGTCATCCTCTGAACAATCTGGTGAATCCCGACACGGCGCAGAGACACCTGATGACGTCGTTCTCTGGCCTTGTGGAGCAAATAAAGCACAAATACTTTCAAAATTTCATCCGCCATTGTAGAAAGACAAGCAAAGGAAAACATCGGGGTCCTGCAGACGCACATCTCGGGCTTCAAGAACGTTTTTGATGCTGGATGTCAAGTGTCCAACTTTGAGCGTCGAGAATGTTTTTGATGCCGAAATTGCATTTGGTCTGAACGCACCATTAGAGCATTGACAGAGAGCTCTGATCTCTCAGCTGTTTGTGGGACGGAGAATGATAAACTTAGCTATAGGGAAAGGATTACAGCATGGGGGCCACAAATTTGAGGCTCATGGGCCAGATGCGGACCGCAGGCTGCCACTTGAGGGCCACTGTTAGGGATATTTGCCCTTTTATATGATGTCAAAATGAACCTAAAATGCAGTATAACCTATTTTATGTATTATGTATTTATGAACTTAATTTCACCATCTTTATGCTTTTGAGTGCAAACATAAAACTGTTCAATGTTAGAGTACTTATTGTAGAACATGTTGTTCTTGACAAGGTGATCAACCACACAAAAGAATACCTTAACTTTTTGTGAGTACTGTAGAAGGAGAAAAGAGACAAAAACTGGAGTCAAAATTGTGGCAAATAAAACCCGATTGTAAATTCATGATGACAATAATATTACTATGCCTAACTGAACAACCATGAACTCTGCAACACTGATGACCCGGGATCCAAACTTCCTCCTACAACTACCCACAAAGTACCAGGTTTTATATCAGCCTTATCAGTCTGTCAGGACATCCTGAACACAGCTAGCCCTGATGGATGATTCTCCTGTAACTTTTTGAAAAGGGGGAGAATAAGTTATTCTACTGAGGGAACACTAACCACATATACTGACATGAACACTGAGAAGGTTTTTTCATAACAGGAGGATAATGAACCTGAACCAAACTGGCACTCACGGATAATTCCTTGGACTTTGGCCACCAGGCCACTGGGTGTAGAGGGTGAGGCCTTCTCAGAGAAGTCACAGGAGTAGAGGACGTTGTCCACCGTGGTGCCGTGCTCGCTGTAGTTCAGCAGCTCATAATGCTTGGTGTTCTGAGGACAGACACAAAGACCTCATTAGACCGAAGCCTTCACCCTGGAAACTCCCCCCCGAGCACAGAAACATGCTCTGACCATGCAAAGGTTCCTACCTCATCGTAGAAAATACAGGCGTGTTTCCCCGATATATAGTTGCAGTGACCATAGTTGGTAAGGCACACGTCCATGTCAGCACCTGCACAACACCACAATGGTTTAATGGTTCTCTACTGGTTTACAGCAACACCTGCTGCATTATTCTGCTTCTATAAACGTTGTCAACTTAATTTCATCACTTTACTGGAGTTAGAAACTCCATAAATCTTCATTTAAAACATCTTAAATGATAAAGAACAGAGTTAGGAGAGTTTCCTCCAACATGTAGCTGTGAAATGTAGAAAAACAATGAGCTTCAACTTCTTATTTCAAAGACTGGGCGGACAGCTACGGGGTGATATGGAAATGTTGATAAATGCTGCTTTCCAAAAAACAAAGATATGTGAATAAGAGCAGCTTCATTAGAATTCAGCTGAATTTACAGAATATTTCAGTGACGATTCAGATCCGACTTTCAGCTGCCACATCAAACCAAGACAGCTTTTCACCAGCTCACAAACATCAACAGAATTAAGTTTAGTCTCCCAGTCAGACCAGTAGAAACTCATCTATGTATTAATCTCCAGTAGATCACTGTAATGGTTTTCTAACTGGATCATAAAACATCTGCAGCTCATCCAGATGCTGCTGATAGAGGTTTAACCAGTACCGAGAGATCTTAACACATCACACCAGTTTAACATCTTCATCCTGGCTTCCAGTGTACACTGCTTTCCACTTCACACTGGCTTCCAGTCAGCCACAGAGAAGATTATAAATCCCAGAATACATCTGAAATGTTTTCAGAGAATATAAACCTAGCATGGTTTTTTAGATCCAAGGACTCGGGTCAGCTAGTCCAGATCAGAGACTGGACTAAACCTGGAGAAGCATCATTTATTTCCAGGGGAGATGAAACTTCTATCAGACGTAGAAACTGTGAAATCCAGGTTAAATCTTTGTGTTCTCACGCAGTCAGGCATAAAATCTGCTCCATCTCTGCTAACTCATCTGTTGCTGCTTTTAATCATTTTAATTGAGTTATTTATGTGATCTTATCGTGACTTAATTTAATTTTCCTTGTTTCTGTATCTTCTACAAGAACACTGAATAAACTTTCTGAAATGTGCTGCATAGATACTCTGGCTTGTGAAGCTTGGAGGTTCATCCAAGCCTCGTTAAATGAATAAATGCAGGACGAGTCAACCTCAGGTGTCTTAGTTCGGCTGTTAAAGCTTCCAGTTTAGTCATTGTGGTTTTTCTGGGAGTTTGGAGGTTTTCATGTAAACGTGCGGTGTTTTGTCCAACCAGGGAGGAGGACGGCTACAGAGACTCCAGGGAGTGATGTGTCAGTTGGAAAGGAAGACATCACTTTTTCTCTCCCATGGTGAGGAAGCAGGACCAGCAGAGAAAACTGTGGTCCTGGTCATAGCTTTAAACTATTATCAGGATTTTACCAACTGCATGATTTTCCTTTAGTTTGTCTGGATCTATGGAGCAAAGTTTATGTTGACCAATCTTCTCCACACAAAATAAATGTTTCCAAAGCGATCAATCAGCTTCTTACCAGATCCTATGTGTAGCGTCCTGTAGCACATGCTAACAGCTCCACCTTTTCCTGTCAGAGGATAGAAGACCGCCCTGGCCTGCACCTTCTTCTGACCTGCAGAGGATGACGAGCAGATTTTACACTCCACAGAGCTTCATAAAATCATCCAGATTGACTCTGACTAGTCGGTGTCTTACTGTCAGGGCAGGGTGATGGGGTTTTACAGGCAGCGCTGGAGGCTGGGGGGGTTGGAGTGCTGGGTACTTTGGGGGGAAAGAGCTGCTGGATCCTTTGGTAGGCCAGCAGTTTGATCATCTCTGCATCCAGCTTGTCCAGTTCGATCCCTGCACACAACCACAGGAACGTAATTACACCGGTGGTTAAATACCCTCACATCTCTGCCGGGGAACAACTCTTACCTCCATCTTCCTTTCCATCCTTCATGCAGGTGGACAAGCTAGCTAGAGAGGAGAGTGTGCTGGGCAGCAGAGTGTCCATCAGTCCAGGACCAGCCTTGATGTCTGCGGGACAAACAACATGAGTTTCAGCTGCAGGACAGGGCATTCCATCTCCAGGAAAGAGTTGAATCATCTTTTAGCAGCTTTATGACCATTCTAACACCAGTTAAAAACCACATCACCATATATATACACATTAGCCTACTGATGTAAAACTACAAATGAAAAATAAATACTATAAAAAGGATAATATAATCTCTGAAACCAGTCACATGTAAATGATATTACAGTCAGAGTTTTATGATCATGCAGATTCATTTTTAACCAGACCTGAAGCAAGTGTTACAGTTCCCATGACGACAGGATGCTTACAGAAAATAAACACTTCAAATGGAAACCAGTCTGAAACAACTTGTCAGATTCCCATCAGATTTTAATAAGTGATCTGTTCCATGAGATCCCATTTTAACTTTCACACCCAGTTTTATCAAGGCCTCCCAGCACCAATTCTCACACATGGCAAAAATCAGCTGATATTTTTCTCACTATGAGAGAAAACATCCGCAACGAGACAAACTAAATAACACGACTCTCCTTAAATCTATAAACCTAATCCATTATTATTATTGATTTCATTTAGTGGACAGGCTTTGTCACACAACTGTTAACCCGTTAGTTACGATCCGTTAGGTATGAGGGCCAGAAATACTACAGGCTATAAAACAATAATAAACCAGGACTATGGCCTTTATTTTCACCTGTTGCTCAAGGTGTGGACCCCAGTGTTCACAAGACAGCAACAAGTGTATTTTAGGTCAAACATTAATGTTTAGGAATGATTCTTAAAAGGATGGGTGTCCAGCTCCGGTGTTTGAGGGCGGTAGTCCTGCAGGTTTTAGATGTTTCCCTGATCCAGCACATCAGATTCAGACTTCATGTCCCTCCTTAACAGGTTGTTGTCAAGTTCTACCAAAACATGCTGACCCATTAACCTGGTTCAGGAAACATCCAAAACCTGCAGAACAGAATCCCTCAAGAACCGACTTTGGACATCCCTGATTTAAGATATCGTAAAGAAGAAATGAATAATTTATATTATAGTAAATCCAGTCACGCTGCAACCATTTCTGTAGTCCCATGAACAGGGAGAAGCTACTGAATCAAATGATAGCAAACAATGTCTGAACTACAAGCTAACTTCAATCCATGCTGGAGTCCAGCAACTCCAACGTGGACCAGGAAACAGCCTAAAGGAGAAGGTGCAGCATCAGCTGTGTCTGCTGCTGCTGTATATAAATGATATTTTATACAATTACACCCCTATAAACCTATTTCCATTGGGAGATAAAACTTTACATTTGTTTTTTTTTTGTTTTTTTCTACTGTGCACAATGGTAGAAGTTGTTGAAGCTCCGGTGGATGACAGCAGGGCTGCACAATATCAGCAAACATGCTATCACATTGTTGAAAGTTGCCATGACGATAGGATCAACCATAAATATATATCTCATATGGAACTCTACTCTGCACCTTTTGCTATGGTAACGTTAATATTGATGTTTAGCGAATGTTAGATCTGAGTCAGAAACAAAGGGATCAGGTACACGGTGTCCTGCGGCCTAAAGACTGGAGATACCATAGAAAACTAACAACCTTTGTTAAAGTTTGAAGCCATTTCTTTACCAACTATTGATAACTTATAACCAGTTTAATTGTTAATACCTGATAATCCAGACTGGAATATAAACCGTCAGTTTCTATCAGATGAATCTTAGTTTATATTCATGCTCTGATGTCTGACTAACATGAAAACCAGAATAACTCATCAGTAACTGGACTACTGTCCTCCGTCCAGATGTCCATGCTGCTGAACACGTCGGCAGATACAAGGTAACTAGGACTCCCAATAATGGCGGTGCAAGATGGTTGGCCGCTGGATTCATCTGTACTCCTTGTGGTTGTCCTGTACGAGGCAGAAAAGGCTGTGGTGGAGATTTGCCGCGTTTCCCTGGTGCTTGGCACATGCATCCATCCTCTTGCAGACTACCTGACTGTGCTTGTATTGCATCATCTTTCTTGTAATCGAAATATTTTCCAAATAGCCGACGCGCTCTTCTTTTTAGCCACGACTTCTTCTGCATTCACATTTTCATCGCTCTTCTCAGTGCCTTCCACCATCACACGGCTCACTCCGTGTGCTCTACTGCAGCAGTTGTTAGCAGCCATCCACATGGAGCATCCAGGAAGAGTCCATTTGATTCATAAAGCAGCGTTTGGAACGTCACATTACTTCCTTAAAATATGCAAATATGGACGACTATCACAGTTTAGGGAGCTGTTGCCAAATGTTACTCAGGCTAATATCGCAAAGAAAGTACATTTTTCTTCTTGTTGTGCAGCCCGAGACGACAGCAGACTCTTGAAATGGACATAAATTGTATTTTCCAACCAGTTTCCAAAGGAAGTGGAAAATAAACAATAGACAAACTTTGTTTCTAAATGGCACTAAATTGTGTTCGGCTGGTGGTGTCCATGCTAAAACCTTTGCCCTTTACTCAAATTCTATCAAATCTGGTACACTAGTAGTCAAGAAGTAGCTGAAGGTGATCAATGTGTGGGTGGATTTATTGTTAGCATGGTTTTACCCTCCGTCACACAGGGAACAAAACAGGTGAGGATAGAAATGTCATATTACAACAGGGCCGAAAGCTGGGCTAGAGTTGGTTTTGTGAGGTAAGTAGTAGCACAAATAACTGGAGAGGAAGAAGAAGTGTAAATAGTTTCTTTCTCTATAGATACATTCATTTTACATCATTTTAGCCTCATAGTCTGACAGCCCCGCATGGTGACTGTGAGACAGAAAGAAGCATCTGGATGTTTTTACTTAATAAAGGCCTTGGAATGAGCGATTGAAGATAGTTCTCACGTGTTTAAAGCCTAAATAATTGTTTTTATTTCAGGAAATCATCAACCAGCTCATCCCCCCGGATGAGCTGGCTGATGTGACCGTGGAGAGGGAGGCTGCTGCCCCCGCGACCCGACCCCGGATAAGCAGAAGAGGACGGTACGGTATCTTCCTGCATTGGTAGATCATTTAAGTGGATTATAGTCTGAATCTTTTCCCGATTATAGACAGATCATACTTGCAGCATAGTGGTTCTGACTTGAAGCAAAGCTGAGGGATGAACTGGGACCGATTCATTACTTTTCTGACAGAACAAAATACTACATAATAAAAACAATAAGCAAAGTCAGTAAGTGTTGAGGTGATGCTGTCAGGGTGCTGGACTCTACCTGGAGTTGGTGATAATGAGCCCAGCTTTGTGGAGACGAGCTCCTGGTTTCCTTTAGATGGAGCAACTGATGGAGAGCTGCTGGTGATGGAGTACGGAGGTTTCTCGTCGCTGCTCATGAGCTCCTCCTGCAGGTGCGTTTGGCTCTGATGGTTCTGCTGGCTGCTGGGGGGCCAGACGGCGGTGGCAGTGGGGCGAGTTTTCTGAGCGCAAGCTTCAGAGACGCTCTCAGGCTCCTTTTTAACCGTTTCTGTTCCTATGTGGTTCATCAGCCCCGAGGAAGGAGCCGAGTCTGGGGCCGCCGGCTTCAGTCTGAGCTGCAGTTCTGCCTGCCTGCAGGAGTCTGAAGCCGTACAGTCTACAGGTCCGTTGGCCTTAGGAGGCTCGCTCAGAGGTCCGTTGGGTTTCCTACAGTTCAGACACGGTGTTGTGCTGCATTTACAGGCACCCAGCTCTGCTGGGGGGTCCCTGCAAACAGAAGCTGCCTGGGAGTTTTCTGGCATACTGCAGGGGTTAGAACAGGGGTCAGGGGAAGAAGTCCTTCCTAAAGAGGCCCGAGTTTTAACGTCCTCTGATCTAACACATGGTTTCATACTGCTTTTCAGCTCACAGTCCAAATCTGCTAATGATGCTGTGGATCCGGCCCTCTGTTTGTTGGACAGGTGTCGCATAATGCTGCACTGGAGCGAGATGACATCTTGAAGCCACTGTAGAACACAGGACAACATGTTTTACCATAAAAACCAAGTTAGCAGCTATACACAGTAGCCCTGTCCTAGTACGCATTTATTTCAGCTTCCTGACCACAAAACACAATTATTTATTTATTTATTTATTACTGAATGATGACCCAGTGTGCATGTCACTGGGTCGCCTGTACTGAGCTGGAGACCCCACACCAAAGTAAAGAAACATCACAGATTCCTCGACATTCATACCTTCAAACCACGGCACATTTATTCCTGCTTTGTTTATAAAACAGGATATTTAGTTACTGGTCATAACTAACAGGAGCAGAGAAAACTTTTTCAGAAGAAAATACTGAATGCTTTCTGCTGAATCCTCTAGGCTGGAAGATTCTGGCAGGAAACTGGAAATGTTAAAGAACAATTAAATGAATTAATTGTAAGAATGTTTGAAGTCAAGCTTTGAACGATTAGTTTAATGGTATCTGCAGGGCTATGTTTGTGGAAGCACATAGGAGGGTAGTAAGAACCAATCAATGGCAATGTAAATGTGTGATAGAAGAGCAGAGTTTCTGCTACATGTTAATGACTGTTGCACACCTCCAGGGCAAAATAAAAGCCTCCATGTCTTCAGAATTTTTTTTTTTTTTAAAGATGTTAAAAATGTAAATGATATTAAATGAATGGATCCATATAAATATAAAGGCTATAAATACATTTACAAACCATAGTAAGAGCATGAAATTGTATTCAGGAAATTTAACTCTGCAAATTATTTATTTTGAAAACAAACACTGAGTCTCAACTTCCTGTCTGGTTGGACTGCGCGTGTGTGTGTGCGTGTGTGCGTGTGTGTGTGTGTGTTGGAACAGTGAGAGATTTGTCACCTATTTTCATCTGTTGAGGTCTGAAGATTCAATCAATGATACAAAAAACAGATCAGCTGTTTGAATAAAATCAGATATTTTTATGTCTTAAGCAGTTTTGTGTCCGTTACGTTGCCATGGTGATGAAATCATCAGATTTTTAATGTCCTGCTCATAAACGTAGAACATCCACACTAATGCCCCTTTCACACTAGCGCCTAGTCAGCCCAGCCTTCATTCAGCCGACACCACACTACCCCGGTTTTGTCTGTTCCCATTACAATAGAAGGCAGTCCTCAGTGTGGGCGGGGTCATCCTCAGTGTGGGCGGGGTCCTCATAGCGCGGTTTCATGAAGTAATTTGTTCACGACGCTAGCTAGCACGGCGTCACACTCGGCTAGCTAGCAAAGGAACGTCCTCTCTTCTATATTTGACCACGGGGTTGGTTTTCGAGATTTTATCGCTTCTTTCTCTGCTTCTCCTGCTGCTAATGTTTCTCTGGTCTCTGCTTTGGGTTTTGTTTTTGGCTGGTCTGGAGTCGCACTAATGAGTCATCCCATGAAGTCAGATTCTGGGAAATAGCGGCCTGCGATCTGCACACGTCACCATTTTCGGACCAACTCGGGCCCTATAGAACCTCGACGTAGTCGGTGCTAAAAGTGTATTGAGTCGCCCAGGGTAAATTGTAATGTGAACACAAACATATCAGACGGTGTGGTGCTGGGCTGAGTAGGTGCTAGTGTGAAAGGGGCATAATAAACCATGTGAGCTGGTGCTTCTTGGCCCTACCTCCTGCTGCTCAGCTTCTGTGGTCAGGTGCTTTGAAGGTTGTTGGTCAGGAACGCCGCTACAAACCAGCTCCAACTGCCGCATCCCTGCAGGAAACAGCATGACTGGAGGATTCTGGTACTGAGACTTGATGGCATCTGGTACCTGGGGAAGGACAAGACAATCACATTTATTAGTTCAGGGTTTGTTACATATTCGTCATCTGGAGGAACATTTCATTTGAAGCTGAGGTTTTTATGAATGTTTCTGACATCAAGACCCCGTATTGTCCATGGAAACATGGCTTATGTTCCATCAGCACGAGTAAATAAAGCAAAAGAAAGCAGTTAAATATTTTACAATGACCTGATGAGCTGGATAAAGCAGGGGAGACAGAAAAGAACAATTACCTTTATGGTCCTCATGCTCTGCTGGTGAGAAGTGCGTCTGTTGGGAGCGTTCTGCCGATGGACTCTACGGAGGAAGTCCAACTTGACAGCATGCTGGGACATTCTGTCCTGGAACTGGTCAAACAGCTGACAGCGTCTGGACAGGCTCAGGCTCCTCTGATTCAGCTGGACAATAAACACAGACGTGGAATAAAAACCTAGCTCCAGCCAGAAATAAACAGGAAGTGAATCACCCAGAAAACATCTCTTACCACTATGTTCTCAACATGGTTCGGACACATCCACTTTCCAGCAGGTAAAGCTGTGAGCGGGGGGTCCAGACAGTCCATGTGGAAGAGAAGTGGACAGTAATCACACTGGATCAGTGGAGCCAACCGGCAACTCCTGGGACAGAGAACACAACACGGTGAGCAGAAGATCATAAAACATCAGGTGTACACGTCCGCTTCATATGTCTAGCTAATGTCTTTACATGTCTGCTACGACGTACATTTATACGACCGCTTCATACATCTATACGTCCACTCCATATGTCCGCTTCGTACGTCTGGATCATATGTCGGGTTTATATATCTGCTTGGTTCATATGTCGTCCGGTTGTGCTGCTGAAATCTCACCTGTTGCATGAAAAGCAGACTTTGACTGGTAGAGGGACCAGACCATTGGGATCCAGTTCATGCTGAGGTCTTCTGAACGGCTTCCCGAGAAGTTCCTCTTTTCTCCTTCGCTTACTGCTTCCTGGAAAACACAACACAACAGATCTGAGACACCTTCTTGACTGTTGACTGTCAGAGACCGTATTCACACACAGACTGCAGCCCAGAAAAGTTATGAACAAGTTCCACATGCAACAAGACAGAAATGTCACCATGACAACGCCATAGAATTAAATCAGCATATTAGTTACACCTAAAAGAGAGCGATTTAATCTTTTTTTCTGGTATCCAGTTTTCTGTACCATATACAAGGACTGGTGAATTTAGGAAGCAATCCCACTCAAACAATGTTTGGAATATTTACTTTGCTGTACAGTCAGAAAATGATCATTTTAGATCCTACATTCATCATCATCATCTGCATATGAACATGCATTATTGAACATGTTTGTTTGTTTTATTGTAATAAATAGTCAATTTCCTAATTTGGATTTGATGGTTTTTGAGGGTTTTTTTAGCCCGATGTTAGTAAAGTTGGCTTAAGGTAAATGACGTAATCAGATCATATAGGTGAGGTCGTGCTGCAATGAAGGATACTCAACAGGTTTTATCTGGTATATAAAGGCAAAATGAAAAGGCAGGGGCTCAGACCTCTGAATGAATCCAGGAGCGTAGTGTGCTAGCGGTCGCTGGGACGGACTCACCTGGCAGTGCAGTGGTGCAGGTGAGCTCAGTGGGCAGCTGGAACTGTGTGGGGTTTCTCTCCATGGCTGCTGCTATTAGGAGCTGAAAGGGCCTCTTGAGGAGGCGAGGAGTTGGAGCTGACACAGTAGCACCCTCAAGCTCTGCTCCTTGAACATCTTCTTCGGGCTCTGCTGCCTCCTCTTCTCCATCATTCTGCTCCTCTGAGGGGGTCGGGGTGGACGAGGTGTTGGATGTTGGAGTTCCAGGCCGGCTGCTGGGCCTGCTGCTGGTTCTGCGGTCTAAAAGGCGAACCTGGGCCACTCGTAGACCAGGACCTGCCGCTCCGGCCCCCGGAGGCAGACCATCGAGGCGCAGCGGGCCAGCATTGAGCTCCAGCTCCACAGGAGGAGATGTGGAGCGTTTAGACGAGGACTTCTCTGGAAGGCCATTAGTCTGCTCAGATCTCTGCTCTCGCTTCTAGGAACAAAACAAGATTAAATTATCACTTTCACACACAAAATAAAAAATATTAACAGAAAAACACACCATGAATTTGAAAAACCCAAATATAACATAAAACCAGAGCACAGATCTCCCGATTAATTTCACAATAATCACAGTGTTCAACGCTACGATTACTTCAAAAGATCCTCAATATTATGACTCTCCATGTGGGATCATATGTGAACCAGATCATCAGATCAGGAGGGAAAATAAAGGGAAATAACATCTGTCTTCATTGACATCATTTACTGAGCATTACACTAAATGGACAAGAAAAAGTAACAAAACTTCTCTATTAAAGATATTCTCTCTGTTCCAACATCACAGACTCAGCATGAGCTCCATGTCTTTTGATGGTCAGTGTTTGATGGTGTGTAGAAGAAAGTGTATGTGACACTGGTTATGGATGTTATGAAGGATTTTAAGGGTTAGTGTGACAGAAGTTATTTAGACATTATAAACAGGTCAGTAGTTTAACATTGGACATAGACCTTTACTATGAGGGAATTCTTGATCCGGGTCTAAACTGACCCGGACTATGTAAGGGTTAAAAACAACTGACACTTACCTTTTTCCTAACATTACAGCGATGACACATCCATTCTCCTGGAGGAAGCATTTCTTCACTCAGAGGGGGGTTGCTATGGTAACATAAAACATAATCAGTCAAGATGCTGAGATTTCAAACCTGCATTTTTTTCAACTAAAAGGGATTTTTTTTGGTTTTAGGGTCAGAGATTGGAGGTGAAACTGGATTGGAGGACCTGAGGCCACTCAATAAATGTTTCTCTCTGGCTCTACCTGGTGGACAGAATGCTGCATTACAACACACCTACAATGATGTGCAAAGTTGTGTCCATTTCCAAACTGTATTTTAAAAGAAAATGTTTGTTATCTCGCTTTAGAATTGCATTAAATCATAAATAATAAGATATTTATAATATTTTAATAGACATGCATACTACTGATTAGATTACCAAACTGTCTCAAAGTAAAGGCTACGGCTTAAAGTTTTTATTCTCACTGTGGTTAACATTCATCGCACAAGTCAAACTAGATAAAACACAGTTATTCACCCGCAGCCAGGTCGTTATTCTCCAGCATACAGGGAACAACGATCCAAAACAAGTCTGCAGAAGATGCCCATTTAAAACGGCAACATGTAGAAAGACTAATTATAAAACCAGGACCCTCACCAGTCTGACCATATAAGGATAAACCGCTTTTGTTTGGTTGTTTCCAGGTGACAGTGAACTCAACTCAAACTTAAATGAATCCTGCAGCAGATGTTGGAGGGAGGCAGCGATAAATCCGTCAATCAGAGCCCGTTTCTGTAAATAACCATTACCCAGTTTCAGAAAAAGACATGCCGACTCATCAGTTTTATTCAGAAACCTTTTATCCTGTCAGTGCTGGGTATAAAAGGTTGGTAAGATGGCGCTGGAGGAGGAAAAAGAGCAGGGAGGTCGCCATATTGTAAACAGAGGCAGAATCGACTCCATTTTTAGCCGCTACGGCAGGAGGGGAGGACCGACTGCAGCCTGCTTCACAACCCAACACCTTCCAATTAATATACCTCATTTAAAGATATTTTGTTCTCAGGTTATGATTAAATTAAGCCAATCGTGATGTGAGGTACATATGGTAACAGCCCGAGGTTGAGCCCGCAGATCTAACGGCACATTGTCCGCTCAGGAAACATCAGGACTTCATATCCACAGCAAAAACAAGTCACTGGACTTCACACAACTATCCGGCTCACATATTGAAACAGAGCATCGCGTGTGTCTTAGTCTGGGTTTCTACTGGTAAAAATCTACATCTAAGTATAATTATCCACAACAAATTCACCTTTTACAGAGGGAAGAAAAAAACCACCACAATACTCACTACCGCCCTCCTCTGGTCATTTATATATGAGAAAGCAGACAACTTAAAATTCAATAAACAGCGTAATAATAGAAACAGTTTTAAAAGCAGCCAGAGTATAATTTAATCTGCACAATTCCTCCTGTATGGCCCATCTGAAGCTACCAAAGAGCAAAAACAGGAATCAGGTAAACCCCTCGGTGATGATAACGTTAACTGTACATGCAGCCAACACATGCTGACAGTTTAGTCCTGGTGTACATGCAGCAACAGAAGCAACATGGTGTCTGCGGTTCTTACCAGCACTGGAGGTGGAAGGCGGCCGGACAGTGGTCGCAGCACAGCAGGTCGCCCCCTTCCCGGCAGCTATCGCAGGTGTCGTGGTTGGTGGCCCTGCCGCTCCTCCGTACGTCTCTCACCAACTTCCGACTCCTCTTCTCCACCTCCTCAGACTTTGGGGGTGCTAGCAGTGTTTGGATTTGCTGTAAAAGTAAGCCAGCTCTTTAGAACGAGACCATGGCTGCATATCAATCCCGACTGTAGGGATATATGCAGCTTTGTGGACGCAGCCGCTTCAAGCTAAGCTTGGGGATAGCGGTAACGTCAACTTAATGGCCTCCGTAATCAACACAAAGCAATCAACACTTATATAACAAAGCTCTTAATAAAAGACTATAATGTAGACAAAAACTGCAATTCGGAAGACGGAAAATAAAAAGCATAAACAATAACTGAATAGTTAATTTAACTGAGGCCTTCAAGCATAGCAACCTCACCTCCATTAAGCCCCCAGAGGTATCCAAATCGTACACAATCGTCGGGGTCTCCATTTTGTCCCACATTCATCCAGAAACAGATGCTGCAAACGGAATTTGTGGTACAAAGCTCTTGGGGTAAAGAGCAACGATAGTAAATTCTGCTAAAATGTAATATTCCCAATGATTGGACCAGCGGATGGCTGGCCAAGCGTTGCTAGCTACCGTTAGCCGGCTAAAGAAGCTAACGAAGGCAAGACGTCAACCAGTCAAGGTTGTGAAGCTAGCAGGCTCACTAGCTGATGTTGGCCCCAAAAACACAACAAAAATTAAATGTAATCTTGCAATCCGGACGCTGGCTTTTCAACACTGCATTTTATATGCAAGCATCAAGAAGACATCCAGTATTTTATCATCTATAGATTCTTGCTCTCTGCTACAAAATCCATCCGCGGCCTAGCTGGCAAGCCATGATTCTTGTTTCTGGTCCTGCAAAAAGGAGCCTTGTAAATCTGCAAACCCATCCGCTCCCATTATCAACACAAGATGCAACCAAAAACAGAAAAAGGATTTCAGCGTGTTGCGGTCCAAAGCACGGCTTATGAGAGGGTTCGCAACGTGTAGTCCTTAAATCTGAGATGTAGAGATCCAAATTTAGTTGATGTTATTGTTGTGAAAAAGGCTGTACATCTACACTGGCTGCTAGCAACATCCTCTACCAGTTGGCGCAACCGCGAACCGTCGGACACGCATGCGCATTTGAACGGATACGGATAACTAGGATACATCCAACGTAACGAGGAAGAATACTACACAGGACCCGTCTGTTCTTATCAGTAATTATATGAATGGATATAACTCGTCCGTCAGTCTTTGTGACATTAGCTGAAGCTATAGCTTCAGTTCTCCTGTAAGAGAACAGCGAGCCACTGTTTGTATGAACATTATCAGTAAGCTAGCTGGTGCTAACGACACCTCCTAGCTCGGCTACAGGCCACGAACACTATCAAACAGTTTATACCTCCAAAAAGTCCATAAAAAACTTTCTGCATTTAATCAGTAAGTCCTGCTTTACTGATTATTTACTCATTTTTATTGGGAATACTGGAAAGCACAACAGATTATACTTGTGTCAATATCATTCCCAATGTTTTAACTTGAATCCGAAGGAGGTGGGCTGAACCTGTCCCAGAGAAGTAGGAGGGAGAGAAATAGATAATAAAAACAAAAGCTAAATTCTGCCTAAACATTAATACTCAACAAAGCTAGTTGACAAGGATTTAACAAAGAAAGCGAATAAAACATATTAAATGTAAGAGAAAGGAAAGGGAAAATACAAAAAAATAAATGAATAGAGAAAAAACTTGAATGCAGGAGATTGAAAACTACATGGTGAGCAACGGGGTTCAGGCATGGTTTTAAATGTTGGGGGAGACGTTAACACGTCTTGCTTTAAAACCTATTACTTGACAAATTTTTGACCTACAGTTCTCAAACTTTTTTATGAATTACCCATGTTCGTTTACAACAAATGGCACCACTTCAAAATCTACAAGAATATGATAGACCCTATGTGATAAAGTCAAGTACATAGTGATCCCTTGTTACAACCTACCCTGCAGAGTGCACATAGGAGAGTTGTATAAGACAAAACATAAAAAACAAAGACCACACCACATAATCTGCTTCTAAAAGACTTGTATTGGAATAAAAGAAAAATCCAGAACCATGCTAGTCTCTGTAAATGAGTTGGCCAGAATAAACTTTCAAAACAGTATGAAAGTTTAATGAACTCTGCACCAACATTATTTATGCAAAGCCCCTTAGTTGGGTTTATTTATTTAGCTTAGTCATTTTATTTAATTTCTTAGTATGTTCATCTCATCCTCAAGAAGCAGAGTTTTATTTTTTATTTCTCATATTAATGTTCATATATCACCCTCTGGTGATTTTATGTGAATTTTCATATCCACACAAGAGAGATAATGGCCTGAATTTATTTAATAGAGAGGAGTGATTCATATTTACAATGTATATTCCATGTCTGTGTGACCGTGACTGTTCTTCTCTTTATAATCAAACCTGTCATAATTGTAAATTTTTGTGTCTGTTGTATGTTTATCAGTATTTTATTGTTTAATGTTGTATGATATTTTTATTCTATCTTCTTACCCGCTTTGGGAACGCGGATGGAAATTAGAATTGTTTACTATAATCCATCATGTTTACATCATGCTTTTCCCTACTAGTGTTCATCAAACTGCACTGTCCGAATTAAATATACAAATAAAATAAAATAGTACTAATAAATGAAGATGTTTTAAAAATTGTTGCACTGTCACTTTTAACAGTTAAACTCTTAAAATGATGACATGTAATTCTGTGCTGTTGGACTGGATTGGACACCCCCAGCTTTAATGTCCACTATGTTGTGTCTGTGAGGACACCCACAGCTATAATATCCCTTAATTAACCAGTAAAATGTTAAAACATCCTCACTAGCAACATCATCATGACATCTGATAGGCTCATGTGATACAGAAGGAATAAATTGTGGCTGATTTTACATTTTATTGTGTAAAACTCTTAACAGTCAAACTATCAAAGTGCTCCATGTCATCCCTTCAGGACTCTGAGATGGACCATCAGTTCCAGACTCCTTGGTCCACATGTGGATGAAGAGAGATTGTTGCATCCTCTCAGGTTTATATCCCAAACACAACTAAATTATATGGATTAAAAAGAGGAATGAGGGAATGAAAATAAAGAATAGAGTAGATGGATGGATGTTCGGAAACTAAATCAAAGGTTTTCTCATTTCTTCAGAGGTTTATTGGGGTCTAGGATTTTTGTTAAGGTTTATGTGATGAAACTAGAAGCACGCAGAATTGGTCCACCCTGGCATCAGTTTGAGTCTTTTATTCAGTAAAAAACAACATTCGATTGTCAAACACAATTGAGTCCGTATGAAAGTGCATTAAAAAAAACAGAAAAAAGAACGAAACAACAGGAAAGTTATTGGATGCTTTATCCTGGTTAGATCTGCTGGAATGTCTCAGACTTTGGCCTAAGCTAATAAGTATAAACATGAAACTTATCCTGATTTTAAGGCCTTTCAGACAGAAGGACCGTCAGTCACTTCCTGCGGCTTCACTGTCATAGTTATTACCAGAGGCAAAAGTTTACTCGATTCCTCCTCAAGGACTGCAGTCCTGCAGGTTTTCATTGTTTCCTGCTCCAACACACCTGACCCAAATTAACTGGATCCATCAGCCTGAAGCTTTGCACAATGACTCATTAAATAGAGTCAGGTATGTTGGAGCAGGAAACAATGAAAACCTGCAGGACTGCAGATCTCTGAGCAGCCCTGGTTTAAACCAAGATCTCCCTGACTGATGCATGATGGATCATTTGCAGCCCTCCCCAGCAGAGGGAGACACTGACCTGTAGGGTTTGAATAATTTGTGTGAACGTTAAACATGTTCACTGGTTATAATGTAGAAAATCTGTCTTCATCTATGTTTTACTATAATAATCAGCATAATTTAGAATTAGACTTAAAAGTAAATTATTGTCCCACCAAGGCAGGAAATGTTTCTTTTGTCTCACCCCTAGCAATAAAAACAGGAGTCAGTATATACAATAGAAATATTGGTCATTACAAACACAGATCAGACACAGAAACACAGTCAACCATCTTCATACAGCTGCACTCTGATGTATCAGCTACCGTAATTTGTTGACTACAGTAACCGCATCGGGGATAAAAGAACTCTAAAGATCATTTTCTTTACCAAAGGCGCTCTATATGGCCACCCTGAGGGGAGTAACTCAAACTCTGTGAAGAGGGTGTGTTTTATCTCTAGTTATGGGTAGAGCTTTCCTCTGGATGGCAGAACTGTAAATTTAATCTCAGGTCTTTTGTTGACAGCCGACTATCAAACAACTGTTTGATTTAACATTAATTAACAGGGACCTAGCTCTGCAGCAGTGCTCCAGTCTAGAGACATGAGCAACATGATCAGTCGTCAACATCCTTATAAAAAGGCCCACTAATGGCATATCTTCAGCATATCTAAAAAGTTTAAAATTACTTTAATTCATTGTCATTTCTTTCTTATAGATTGAAAATAAAAGTGGTGATATGACACAACCTTGTAGTGCTCCTGTATTTAACATGACATCCTCATCTCCAACATCCTTAACTCCAACTCTCTGAGAACGATAAAGTCTTTAGTCCAGTGAATCAGGCCATGACCCCCGGGTACAACAACCGCTGAGGAAGTACATGAATCTGCATAGAGTTAAAGCCTGAACTAAAATCAATAAATAAAATTCTAATATATGTTGCAGGTGGGTGACAGCCATATAAAGCATAGTGAAGCATCCTCACTCTGTGGGCTTTGTATGTAAACTGTAATGAATCCATTCACAGAGGTGTCAAATGTATTCCCATTCATTACTCAGGTAGAACTATAGATACTAGTGTTTTAATCAGAAAGAAGTATGCATACTAGGGTTTTTACTCAGGTATAATTATACATACTAAGGTTTTAGTCAGGTAGAATATAGATACTAGAGTTTTTACTGAGGTAGGAGTATAGATACGAGGGTTTCTACTCAGTCTCTAGTATCTATACTATATAGATATTGCACTTTAATATCTATACTTCTACTCAGGTAGGAAGTATAGACATTAAGGTTTTAGTAAATGGTAAATGGACTGTACTTGTGTAGCGCTTTTCTTGTAACATGACCATCAAAGCGCTTTAACACTACATATCACATTCACCCATTCACACACATTCATACAGCACTTCTATTGGAAGATACTAAGGCCCTGATTGACTAAACGTTTACATGCTGTGCACGTGCAAAAAAATGCTGCAGCCAATTTACTAACCGGGCGCACGAGGATTGCGCTTGTTAAAATGGGCAAAATATTTTGCACGTTGATGTTCATGTTAGCAGTGAACATGTTCACTGGTGATCATGCTAACTTAACATGCTATCATGTTCACTGATGATCATAGCATAGAAACCATGGTAACTTGGCTGAACATTTATCCCGGTCAGGAACAGACCAGTTCACCAGGACTAGTTACGGTGGTAAAAGCAAGTGTTTTCCTTTACTAAATGTCACTAAACATGTTGGAACTTAGTTTTTTAGGGTTTGATAATGAACCTTTGATGAATCATGTGACACACAGGACGAATTTATACTAAAATATGAACTTGAATGAGTTCCGTAGAAACTCAATGTTGTTGGAAAGACATAATTGTGTTTTTTATGATCTAAACAGGGGTTAACGCAGATATCTTAAGAAAAGCTTCAACATTCTGACAAATATGAACATTTTGAACTCTGTGTGAGAACTCCAACTGATCCAAAATGCTGCAGCCAGGGTTCTGATGAGAACCAGCAGTAGAGATCATGTTTCTCCAGTTTTAGC
>JAOXYM010000009.1:3026454-3039295 GCA_028567055.1 Leptatherina wallacei
GTGAAAAAAGCAGATACTCTCTCGATGGGGATCGATCATTTCAAAAACTAAAGCCTCTAGAGCCCTTCGGCCCACCGAAGACAAAATAAAGACAAAATAAATAAAGACAAAATAAAGAAATTAAAGGAATCAAGATCAAAAATAAAGAACATAAGTCTTTATGCTGATGATGTATTACTTTTCCTCCAGAACTCATAAACATCTCTCTCCCAGACAATCACATTCATTAACAAATTCTCATCAAAAGCCTAAGAGTTATGCCCATTAAATGTGACTTCAGTCGATTACACATCTACGCCAAATATTTCGTCTGTGTAATGGCCTTTACAAAACATACCCAATACCACAATACAGTTGTGAAACATTAGATATTAAAAAATTTCTCCCAGATTAACAGAATTAACAAAGTTAAAGTATGTTCAGCTATTAAAAACAATAGAGGATGATCTTTCACAGTGGAGGCGCTTACCCATATCACTCAAGGGGGGAGTTGCCACCATTAAAATTATGTTAATTATCTGTTGTCAATGATAGCAACCAAACCATCCTCCAGTTGGTTTAAGTCACTGGACTCATACATATCCAAATTCCTTTGGAAAAACAAACCATCAGAGTCTACAAACCTTACTACAGACTAAAGACAGGTGGATTGGACCTACCCAACCTTTAATCACTATTTGTTAGCTATCAAGCTGCAATACTGTATATCTCCAAATGGCTCAAACCTAGTTATTTAAATGAACCATGGCTAGATGTAGAGGAAGCATTGTGTGAGGATTTGGTCATCTCTGACTTGTCATTCATCAGTTCAACCCTCAAACCACATAAGTGTTTTAAAAGCATTAACATCAGCTTCTTTGTATTGGTCTGGTGGAATTTTCTGAAAATAAACAAGTATTTAAGTCTTGTAAGCTTACAAGACCTGAGCTCTGTCTGCCCTGGGCGACCGGTGTCCAGCGGAGTCGGCAGCTGCCGAGGCCTGTCTCCCATGGCTGCGGGGGGGGCTCTGGCTGGAGCCTCCCTCTGCCACCTCCTATTAAAAACAATACCTCGGGCGCACCTTTTTTCCTCTGCGAGAGTTTTCTCTAATTTACAGTTTTATGACAAGTGATAGGTATTATTCTGCCTCGTATGTACCGCCAAAGTCCCGCCTGCAGCACAATGCTATACGACACAAAGCATCACCGGGCCAAACAGGAGTTAAATCTAACGCACACAGAAACCTGTTTGAGAACTTCTGTGAAGAGGCTGTAGTGGTGAACTGAGCTGAGGAAAGATTTGTGAATGCATAAGACAAAAAATTCTCAACATATGATATAATATGTAATGCACAGTTCATATTTAGCGAAGCAAGGCAACAATGTGTGCTGGTTTAACGTTACTGGTGCAGTGCGTTAGCTATAATATATATACTGCATATATTAGAGGCCGACCAATGTAATTTTTTCAGGCCCGATACCGATTCCGATTATTAGTAATCATGGAGGCCGATAACTGATATTCAGTTGAAGTAAAAATTTTACTATTGACTAAAATCTTGAACTTTTGAATTATAAAAATTCCAACATTTAACTTAGTTTAATTCATGCACAGTGTAACTCCTCCTGTGGGAGGGACAATGCTCAAGCCACAGAGAAAGCAAGCCAGAGGAAATACAGTCAGCTGCATCAGAACCAAAAATTACCCCGTTTATAGAGCTCCGGGAGTAAACGTCACACAATCCCGACATGCAACAGTAAAATCAAAGCAAAGCCATTCTGGCAAGAAGGCATGCCTTTCAAACTACTGCCAGGTATCTCAGCGCTTGCAGCTTATCTGGTCAAATAAACGGTAAATATGGTGGAATGCTGTTGTGGCCCGGGATGCTATAATAACACAGGACAAGCAAAAAGAAGAGCATCTTACAGATTTTCCAAAGATCAAGAACATAGAGAGCAATGGATAACTGTCATCAGATGCGCCAGCAATAAGAACAAAACAGAGCGGTGGGACCCCACAGGCAACGGCTTCCACTTATGTACCGACTTTTTCATATCAGGTACATAATCCCACAGTATCCAGAAAGTGACAGTGTTAACTGATTTTTTTTAAGAAGCCGGTGGAAATTTGTGTGCAGGCTATGATTACCAAACTGTGTTTTCTGTTTGCGATCTGTGCGCGCACAGAGACCTCAATTGAGAGTTTGGAGACAACCAGTTTGGCTTAGATGGTGTTACATTAATGTTTGCTGCTGTTGGTGCAAATTTTAAACATTTTATCTAAAATACCAATGCATTAAAACATGGAACTAAGGTCTACATATGACAATAGAACTTACCTGGCAGTTGCGGACCATGTAATCCAGACTCTCAACTGAGGCCATCTGTGCGGAATTTCCAACAGCTTTTTTTTTCTTTCCTTTTTTACCACTGACACTTGCCGGACTCTATAGAATACAACATTTCCTAAATTTTATAACTTATTTATTTTACATGTTTTTATTACAATTCCTAATAGATTACTTACTTTCATCAAATGTATTTTGGACTGAGGTATTATGGCGTGGATTTTTGCGGGGCTTCTTGTTGCTCAGCCCCTTTTCGACCGAGCTGGTTCTAGTGCTGGTTCGGAGCCAGAGCCAGACTGAGCACCGGTTCTTTAGCTTTTGACTGCCTAAGCACCAGCTCCTGGCTCTCAAAACTGGTTCTATCCACCAACTCTTTGCTGGGCCAGAGTTGAGAACCAGTTCACATAGCTTGCGTCAGCGGTTGGGGGCGGGGTTACCTGGCCAAACTGAAACATGCTGACACCGGTCCGGAATCTCCATACCAAGAGGAAATGGATAGTAACATGGATAGCAAAAACAAACAAAAAAACTGTACGAAGAGGAGACGCAGTGATTCCCTTTTTTCCCTCGGTCGTCTGCAGAAATCCAAAATAAATTGTACGGGATCAGACGCACAAAGCTTGTCTTTGAGCAGCTACAGAGGAACAGCTGCAGCCGCTACGAACGTAGCATTGACCAGCTGGTCGACAAATTGACCAACAAACCGAACAAGCAGCGCCTTGGACTCCACCAAAGTCGAGTCTATCTTCCCACCCATGGTACCGTGGTGGGCGACTCCACGGTGGAAGCTTAGAATGCCACAGAACGTGGTAAGTGTTGTAGTTTTGTGGTGTTAATACTGTGTAACAACCTAGAGGAAATTATCTGTACTTGTGACATTAGATACGTTTTTGTGGTTCAAGCTTTTCTCATCTGCTAACCCTGCTAACAACAGCCAAACAAATGTTTCACGTGACTTAAATTTTCCTGTAAATCACACACCTTCCTTTCGCCCAATGTAAGCATTACCCGTTATGTTATTTATATTTACCTTTGACTGAGCACAAACTTCTCTGTTTTTAACAGAGTTGATGTCTCTGGACGTAGAGGAAACGCTGAGGCCTGGGGATGCAGCTCACCTCCCCCTCCCTCCTCATCACAGTGTAGTAGACCAGGCAAGAAATATCAACATGCCCACTTCACTCTATGAAGTGTGTTGATTTTATGTGCAGCACTTTGGAAATGTTTCTGTTGTTAAATGTGCAATACAAATAAAGGCACGGCAGGTTTATTTATAAAGCACATTTCATGTACAAGACTATTCAAGATGCTTTGCATTGCAGAAAAAGTACATTAAAAACAAAACAAACTTTTAAAAGAAATGAATTAAATAAAACACAAGATAAGAATCTAAAATCAAACGGATTGAATTGGATTGGATTAAAGCAGTTATTTACTGCTGTGTGTTCTGCTGAACTAATCAAAGTTTGTATAGATGCCTTAAAGTATTTATTATATTTTATTTACATGCAATTCCTGAGACACAGTCTCATTATATGATCTGTTCTAGACAAACAAGATTGTTTTTGCTTGTAGTTTACTGTATTAAGTGTTTTTGACTTTATACTCTATTTTTGTGGTACACAGGTAAATGGAAGAGGGACTCGAACACAGTGCTGCTCGAGTATCTGGAGAGGTCTGAGGAGAAACTACAGCAGGGGGAGAGGTGGCTTAGTGTCCATAATGGAAGGACTTTACAAAAAAAGAATCTTGCCCCTGGCGTATTCTACCCCAACCCCCCAGAAATAAAAACGTTTGTAGGAGCTGTAGGAGCGTTGTTAACAGATGAATCTACCTGTGTCTAAAGGGTTTCATCAGCCACTTCAGCATGGGTAAACAGAATCACCAGTGAACTAATGTCCAACTTCACAGCCAGATATTGTGACCTTGTTTTGGTCCAGTCCTGCAATGCAAGGACATTTTGCACAAACTGCTGTGGTAAAATCCAGATATGTCCAGTGTCCAGATGACAGGTGACCTCCGCATCCTAATCATCTCAACAGCATCTAAGAAAACAGGAACTGACATAAATGTTGTTACGTTTGTACTATTATGTAATTGAAATACGTTCAGTGAATGCCAAGTTGAGCAACAAGTTGTAGCTAACAACGGCTAGAAAAGTATAAAATTAATTACCCTTCTCCTGAAACATAGTTGCGGTTCTGAAATGTAGCGGGATGGCCATTTACAGAATAGTTGTTCATCTGTGAATCTCGGCACGTTTGGAAGGCGAGGAGCAGTATTTGTAGGGGAACAATACAACCCTCCATGTTTACCGTTATCTCTGCCAGAGTGCTCTGTCTTTCTTTTTGTTTGGGGCAGGCATATTCAGGCTCTTTCGGTCGAAAGCAAAACCAGTTCGTTGAAAGCACCAGAGTTGAACCAGTTAAGCACTGGCTCTATCGCCGAACCAGCACCAGTTCTTCTTTTGTGGAAATGGGCCAACAGTAACAAGCAAACTCAACGCTAAGTGACAACAGCGCAATCCTTCACAAGAAGACTTCAGATCTGAATCCGCTTGACAAAACCAGATGTTGTCCATTCATATCACTTTTTAGGATTTTAAGGATTATCTGGGAAAATGAGGGAAAATGTAGGATATCAAGTTGTTGTAGCCTTTATGTTGGGGAACCGCAGGTCCGGTATAAAGTCCGCTCCGATCGCCTCAAAAGTTTTAAAAAGTATACCTGGGACATGATAAAGATCAGAGATATTTATTCTATCTAGTCTCCTTGTAGATCAAAAAGTGTCTTCTGATTTAAAATTATACTCCAACAGTGTAAATTTACAGCCGGCGCCACTCATGTTGATGCAGATTTTCCTACCATCATGGTGGCGTAAACAAAGAGTCACGTGACATCTGGAGCTCTATAGTGGATCTATCATATCGGCAGTCGGAAACATTAAAAAGGCTGATACAGATTAACGTCAAAATTCCAAAAATTGCCTGATTAATCTGGCCGATAAAATTGGTCGGGCTCTGATTATTTATATATATATATATATATATATATTATGGCTGGGACGATATGTTTTCCTCCAGATTTGATTCTTTTATGATCTTTTGGGTGCCAATTTGATTTATAGCTATTGTGATTCTTTGATATTGCAGATTTTTGTGATTTTTAGTTTGCTTTTTTAACCCCAGACCATGTAAAACATTTGGATCAGGAACCATATTTCCCCCCCAAAAAACTGCACATCACATGTGTAGCCAGACATGCATTTTGCTTGCTATAATAAGAAAAAAAAAGAGTAAAAAAGATCAAATGAATAATAATAATAATAATAAAAAATTAGGAATTTGAGGGGTGAACTGCAATTTTTGGCAGTTCCGCGGGGGATTTACTTTTAATCGCCAGAGGTTGCTGCTTAGTAACGCCTTAAAAGCACCATAGAAAAAAGACAATACACATGTACACCTGTAAAAGAGTCATCTCTGGATCTACTCACACATGAAAACATCTTTATGTCTGGAAGATGTCTGGGCTCTGACGGCCACTGTACATTCACTACCTGGTATACTAATCTTTACCGCTAGATGTCAGTAATTCTTACACACTGGACCTTTAAACAAATGATTAATGCTATTAAAAATGTTGGTAGATCAGGGGAAGGATGGATTTCATATTCGTGGAATGTTCTAATCAGAGCAGACGGCAGATTACTCATTACAACTAAAAGTGATTTGAGTTCATGAACATGTTCTTCATACCAGACCCCACCTGTTCATTGGTGTGAAACTGATTTTTATGCCACATTTTTAATGCTGATTGAGGTGATGAGTTCTAACCTGGAATCTGTATTGTGGTGGTGGTGGTGCTTGGCTCCTCCTCATCAGTCCTCAGCTGTGACTCTTCCTGCTCTGCAGCTATAGGAGGATTGCTGGTAGAATCTCTTAAAACTGTGCTGCTGACTGGAACAGGGGTACTGAAGTGAGAAGTGGTTGATGACGTAGCTGTTTCCATGCTGGAGCTCTCTGCACTCTCATGTAAAAGTTTTCTGTGTTTTTCCAGTGGGATTCCAGATGGCGGGATAAGGTAAGTGGGCTGTGAAATGGATCCTCCAGAGTTAAGCCAACCATGAGGACCAGGTGTATCCTGGTGTTGGGGGTTGTTCCTATAGAGTGGGTGGTTTGGAACATTGATGGGTGGGATGGTGGTGACCACAGGGGGCTTCCTGCCTGAGTCCTGGGTAGTGGGGAAAAGCTTGGCGCCACTCACCAGAGTGCCACCTGTGGTGATGGATGGAGCGTCCACAGAGGTAGAGCCTGCAGAGATTAACAAAAGTCATTAGCTGTTCATTCATAGCCAACACTTAATCATCACCTGGCAGAAACATCTGGCCTCTCTCTCGCTGCAGTTCTGAACCTTTCCACACATTGACATCAACACACTGGCAAGCCACCTTAATTTGGATGATGCTGCAATATTAAACTGGTCTGAATAATAACACAGGTCTGTAAAAGCCCCCAAGACTCCAAAAATATATAAATACCAAAGCAGCAGGACCCTGTCAGTGTTGGACGGCTTTAACATTCAAACTCATCACTGAAATCATTTTATTAGCTAGAAGTTGGTTTCCATAATAGAATAGCTTGCTTTCTGATTTCCACTGCTGCCATGATCCAACGCTGGTGTCGATTGTTTCTGTGCAGATGACTTTGGCCTGTTCCCAATCCATAATATGATTTTCCCATTTGCAGTGGTCTGTTATTGCCGATTCCTTGTTTTTCTGTAGTGCCTTCTTTTCTTGCATGTGTTTGTCTTTTTTTTTCAATGTTCTTTTTTGTGTGTTAAAAGGGCGTCCTGTTGAAATCAGAAAGCGAGCCCACACAGCCATGAACCGGGATGAGGGGGCTGTTCTGCTTCTCAAACCTGAAGCAACATCCTCCAGCAGCAGGCTGTCAGCAGGGGGCAATGATGACTGGATTCAGACAAGCCGTACCGACAGGTCGGCGCAATCTCAATGAACATCAGCTGATGTGTATGTCAGCTTTGGGGCGGTGTCAGCCTGGCACTGTGAAGAATTGGATTGACAGGTTTACATCGCCTCAAATGTAAAATCAGCTGATTTATACACGTCACACACCACCCAGCAACACCTCTGACAAAGACGGAAGACCACTGTCAAAACATGTCAGGTAGCGTATGAATGAAACTGTCAACAAAAGAACCACGACAAGTATAGAAAGTATAAACACTATATGAACTTAATTGTATTAAGTCCCACTTATGCTGGTCAAAGTCCTGCTAATGACAGGATTTTACTGACATTAGTAGGACTGTACTTACGTGAGCAAGAATTTACTGATGTCAGCAGGACTTTGATGATGTTAGAACTTTACAGATGTTAGCAGGACTTTAATGACATTAGCAGGACTTTACTGACCTTAGCAGAACTTTACTGATGTTAGCTGGACTTTAGGGGAGTTAGCAGGACATCAGGACTTTACTGACGTTAGCGGAACTATACTGACATTAGCAGGACTTTTACTGACAGCAGGACTTTATTGACAGTAGCAACACATCAGGAATTTACAGACCTAAGGAGGACTTAACTGAGGTTAGCTTAACTATACCATGACGTCAGGACTTTACTGATATTAGCAGAACTTTACTGACGTGAGCAGAACTTTACTGATGTTAGCAGGACTTTACTGATGTTAGCAGGACTTTACTGACATTACCACCCACATAGCAAGCATAGTTGTTCGATTCTGGCTGAGCGCTGGCACTGTTGGTTGAGGTCCAGGTCGGCTGAACCACATGTTTTCTTCAGTGCCCCAAAACAGATACGCAGTTGTTCTGCAGATACTTTCCTTCTTATTTGGCCCGATTGTGGTGTGATACAATATTGCCGGCAATGGACACAATGCGTCAGATGTATGTAATACAGTGTGTGGCATGATAGTAAGGGCACGGAAATCTGCCGGTATTATAATAAATGCTGTTAGCCAGTTTTTGGCTCAGTGTTGGCACTGTCAGGTGACACGCTCATAAAGCCGGCTTCATGGATTGCGTGATTGTAAGGGCACTTTTCTTAAAACAGTCTAATAATAGCATGTTTAGGACCATAGGGTTTGTCATGTCTCAATAGAAATACATAAAGAACTGTTCTTACTCAAATCCGGGGCAATGCAGAATTATTAATTTGATAATTATTAATTAATTTCAAGACAAACAATCAAAATGTGGCCACGATAGTCTTTTAAATCTATAGCATATGCATCTGTTGCAAGTTAAGCCTAGCCTTTAAGGGATTGCATTAAAGGCTGCTTGCGGGTATAATGTGCGTTTATTGTTGCTATGGCAACTGCATCAGTGGCAAGTGAAAAACTGGCTGGCTGTTTATTTTGTTTACTTTTATTTTTTAGCCAAACAAGTGTTGGGTTTGGGTATAAAATAAAATAAAATAAAATAAAAATAAAATAAAATAAAGCGCAGTTTCCTGTGTGTGGCTATGCTTTCCTGTCTGTGGAGATTGTCACAGTCATTCAACTGGGCTAACAGAAGAAGCTGAACTTTATTGAAAGAATATAAAGTCCTCAATTAGCCATGTTCCCGGCATAAATCAGTTGCCATTGGCGCACTGCCCATGTAACGAGTAGAACCTGACTGTCATTGCGGCAAAAACGGACCAACGTTCGGCAACTGTTGGCTCACCATGTGGATGGATAACTGGACAAGCGAAGCCCGCACAGCGCAAACTATACTCAACTCGTGCTGGTAAGTAGGATTTGACAAATACTCAGATACTTTGCTAGAAATTCATCATTGTCAGTCGTAATGTAACCTAATAATGTAGCCTTTCAGAAAATGTCAATACAACACTCAGCTAAAATTTCCCAGGACTTTGCACAGCACATACAGCTATAGTTAGCAGCTGTCCGTTAGCTAGCAGTTATCCTTGGTCGTAGCCCTGAATTAAACCAAAGACAAATCATTGTTTCTTTATAAAATGATAACATTATAAATATATATATAAACACACACAAACACCAAAGAAAAAGAAATCTGTTTTTATGAAAAACTGATGTGAGCGTCCAGCTGCTGCTTTTTATGTCATCCATTGAGCTTCCCATCCATCACCTCCAAGATGAAAATGGGATTTTTTTTTCTGTAGTTTGTCTGTGAATTTACATTTAGCCTATGTTTCTGCATCTTCTAACTTTACTAGATATTAGACACTTTGATATAAAACTCTCGAACAGCTTCTTTCACAAGCCATAAATGCATCAGTCCCAAACATGTACCTCGTTTTTGGCTCATGGAGAAAGGGAGGGAGAGGAAACCTCTGCAGGAAATGTCTAAATGGCTTTGAATCCCATACGTGAAGGCAATAAGAAACTACTTGAGGAAAAGAGACGGGCACACTTTCCCCGTGAAGTTATGCACAAAATAGTGTGCTCCAGATGTATCGTAATTCCAAGCAGCTGACAGTAGGTGACGTCATTACCAGGTAGGTAACTGGCCACTAGCTCCGTCCACCACTCCTCCCTCTCCTGTTGCCGGTGTGAGAGAGTGGATGATGATGATGATAAGTGACTGTGGTAGTGAAACAACACATATCCGATGTGAATATATTTGAAGGTTGAGATGGCACAAAAGGTCGGACAAAACCCGGCCGGACGCATTTTATAGCTCTCAGAAAGAGGACGAGTCACCGTGACCAAACGTGCTTTTTTACCCAGACATGTTATGAGTATCCAGTATTTAGTAGAGTTAGAGGATGGAGGAAACTTAGGCTAATGTAAATTCACGGACAAAAAACTGATTTATTTTTTTTATGTCAGCATTTCGTTTGGTAGAAAAATAGTTCATCTGACATTTTTACAGGATTCCACCACATTCAGCTGTTTTACTATTGTAGACAGATGCAGGATAGTTCCATTTTCAGAAGAAGAGTAAGATGAGCTCTCAGAAGTGAAGATTAAAGTAAGTATTCTATGTCACACTCTTCCTCAAAGTTTGGGTCTTCTTCAGATGAGTCCTGCAGTTTGTTTCCAGATAAAGGCTACATGACCATGTCCAAAGCCTCTTCTGCAGTAAAAAACCTCTTCATTTTTGCTCCAGGTTTTTCACCTTCTCTGCTCACTAATAAAATTAAGCTGCATGTTTATCTTTGGCCGTTTTACAGCCAGATGCATAAACACAGTTACATTTGTTTTTGAGAACGGCAGATGTTGTGTTTTCACTCAATCACCTCTTTAGAGTCAGTTACAAATCCTTCAAAAGATGCCCTTAATCAATGCATGCAATACATGCTCTCTCAAATGCATGCACTGTTAAAATTACCAGAATTTTCTGCATTTGTCTACAACAGTAAAACAGCTGAATCTGGTGGAGTCCTGAAAAAATGTCAGATGTAACTATTTTTCTTCCAAATGAAATGTTGACATAAAAAAAAAAACATTTGTTTTAAACTATCATAATTGGTAGATCAAAAACTCTGGTTTTCAAGTCAATGGGACACTTTTGGCCATGAGGGTCACCAGAGTTTCTATCTGATACTACATAAAAACATACAAATGGAATCAAAAAATTATTTTGCCTTGATGTATCTTGACTGGTGTAGGTGATGTGGATGGCTTTGCAGAAAAAAGGTCTCCGGACAACGACTTTAGAATAAAAAAAGGTTTATTACCAAAAAGTCAGTTGACAAAACAAATCTGCAGAATCTGTGAGGACTTCAGGAGCCAATGCGAAAATCCTACTGATACTCTTAATTCAGCTGCATATATAGGCTTAGTAAACAAAGAAATTCCTAAATCACATGAGGATTCACTCAATTGACTAGACCCCTACATACATGACATAAAAAAGCCCTCTGTTCGTATGCTCTGCTCAGACCATAGAGGTCCCCGTTCATGTGCTACTCTGTTGACACAGGCCAGATTAGTTCCAAGTTAAGAGTAAATTATATATGATTATAAATGCTTATGATCACACACTACAGTCTTTTTGACATATCCAAGTTTCAAATCGCCACCAAAGACCCATCTATCTAATATGTGTTATATGGAAAATAATTCAGTTTTTGTGTTTCTTGAATGAGGCAGTACTTCAGATATTCATATATTCAATTCATATGAGCCCATTTTTTTCACTGCACAGCTGTTAGTAATACATTTCCCTACTGGAAAAGATTCCTTTAAATATCAGACCACAATATTCTGAGCATTTGTGTAAATCTGAAAATATCTACAACTTTATTTTGTTCACAGAACAGCTTTACAACACCATGCCACTGATTTATCTCATACACACACATTTTCTTGATGGTCCTGGCTTCAGAGATTTCGACAGCTAGAAGTATAACTTCATAACCAGTCAATAAATCAGAAACTGAGCCACTATTTTATCTCTCTCACCCTATTCATTTATCTCTCATTGCTCTCCTTCACTATACTTCACTTCTGACATTAAGGCAGAGAGGACCTGTCTTCTTATACAGACAGACATTTGCCCACTCAGCCATGACCTCCCTTAAGCTGTATGACAAAGATAAATCTTAAATACGTGTCCATTGATAACTTACTTACAGGCAACCATGTTTTACTGCTAGGAGTCAATTGGCAGAGTGGAAACGTCTTGTAAAAGTCAAAGTGAGCAACCTACAACAATTCTCATGAATACTTCACATTGGTAATTTCCTCCTTCTCTATTGTCTTCATAGCAAGGCTTAATCTTCTTTCCTGGGGAGACTTGATGAGCTGGTTTAATTCTCGTTCTGTAATGATTAGAGCTCCCTTCCTTGTTGCACTGGTGAGATCTAATCTGAGAACCCTTCAGGAGGCGCTCATCCGCTGAAGAGACTCTTGTTTTTTTAACAATGCTTCATTTCACCATAACAGCCCCTTCTCCCTGCTGCGTAATAGCTATTTGCTTCAAACAATCAATCTTTATTGTAGCTTTGCGACTTCAGCACTTCCACTGTCAGACACACATCTATGCACACAATCAAGCCTGTAGCAGGTAAATCTGCCAAAAGAAAACTAAACATATTTAAAGATTACTGACCTGAGGTTTTCCTTTGTTATTCAGCTGATGGAGAACAATATTTCTTAGCTTAAGTTTTACTATATTAATATACTTAGAAGGATGAGTTTCTAGCAACAAAAAACAATGATGGTTTTTCCCTTTACAAAACAGAAAAAGTGCCTATCTTTTCACAATGTCCTTAAAGGTGCATTGCGCAAGTTTAAATGCTAAATACTATCATTTTCTTTCCCCAACATCCTCTCACAATTGCCTGATGTGTAGGATGAGCCGATCTCTAATCACGGCAGTTGCCTCTATAGTACTGTTTCTGCATGCTCAATGTGAGGGATTCGGGTTCAAATCCTCAGGGGCGTGCATGTAGGTCGACACGCAGCGCGTGCTCGTTAACCTGGCCGCAGGCCCGGACTGGCCATAGGGAGAACCGGGAGTATTCCCGAAGCGCCGGTCTAGGATTGGCCCGCTGGCCTGCGTC
>JAOXYM010000009.1:3060517-3073620 GCA_028567055.1 Leptatherina wallacei
TGCTTTGTAGCTTGTTATTGTCCACTGAAAAAGTTTGCGTGGCTGCCGCACATTTTCACGGCAGGTAAAAAGTTTGCATAGATATACGCAAACTTTCACGCCACGTTCATTTTTATACATACAGAGTTGTGCCTAAAATAATGCGCCGCACATTTTTTGTGCGTACGTACGCTTTATACATGAGGCCCCAGGTGTTGAACTCGAGGAAGGCTGGGTCGAGGTGTCATGTCCCAAGGAACTGGTGTGGGTAGAGCTGCTTTCAGTGAGGCAATATGCTTTTTTAACTTGTTTTTAATCTGATATGTTCTTCTGTAGCTCAGGTGGAAAAGCAGTCATCTATCCCCCTGAAGGTCAGTGGATCAATTTCCAGCTTCCCTAAACTATATGCCAAAATGTCCTTGGGCAAGAAGCTGAACCCCATTTGCCACTTGATGTGTCTATCTAGGTATGTTGGATGAAAAACACTTAGAACAATAACAATAGAAGTATGTGTGAGAGAGAGAGATTGACTAAATGTGACATGTGGTGTAAAAGTGCTCTGAGTGGTCAACCGATGATAAAAGTAGTAGATTTCATTCTTCATTTCAGATTGTTTTTACTTCATTTTAAGAATATGTTTTAACACATAAACCCTTAGAACTGAAAAAGAATGAAAGAATATTGAGACTACCTTCTTTCAATGGTAGCATAGAAAGGTGTTTACAGTCTGCTGGTGCATGAGAGTGAAGCCGACAGGCCCGATTCTCTGCACAAACAGTTTGTGTCACTTCTGTTGGATCGATGCAACTCCTTGATTCAAAGAGCTGTAAGTTAAAGGTGTGCAGCAGGTGACTGGAGTGGCTGAAAATCAGCCAGTGACAGACTAAATGAGCTGCTGGCAGCAGGAACTCGAGCGGTAAGAAACAGATAATGCCCAATTATAAACACATGTCAAAGTGCTGAGTTGTTGAGACCAAATAAAGATTTTTGCCTTTTCACATGGGTGACTTGTGACTAACTGGTGCCAAACAGACATCCTTGTTAAACCACAGCTTTTCCTTGAAGGTAAATCACATATAAACAGAGGGGCTCGGTGCTGCATCAGTGTGTATTTGCACACAATAAACCAGCCATGCAGGATCAGCTGAGAGGCTGGTACTACTTCTATTCTATTACTGGCTGAGAGATAACACCAGCAGATAAACATAAATCCCAAGTTCTACCTCCAATTGATTACACCACATCAACGACCAATGAAAGTCCATCAGTACTGACAGAGAGGACAACTATATAGAGACAACAAAAATAAACTCTAGTATATGAATGTATGTACTGTTAATGTGCCATCAGGGATTTCAAGCATCCTTCACTCTAAAAATTATTCTATATTTCTCAGAATCCATTAAGATGTGTGAAACATCACATCTTTTCATAAAAACTTATCAAGTTTAAAAGGCCTATTATGTAACTTTTTTACCTTAGAACTCTGCTTTCCAGACTCGTTTGATGGCACAGTGACATCAATTATGTGTATTTCTAGAGCTGTCGCTGCCCAGCAGTGTCCCACGGCTGAGAAACTGCACTATACAACTTTTACATCCGGGACACTGCCTTCTGAGTTTTGCTTTGTGCATGCGTTACACGCTAGCAAGCAAATGTAAACCAACCAGCAGTTTTGAACACACCGGCGGATTCAGCAAAGAAACGCTTGAAGACATTATCAGAGGAAGAGAGGAAACTAAGGGGAGCCAAAGAAGCTTAAGAGATAAGACAAAAGTCAAAAACAGCTTTTTACTGTTTGGAGAGAGCTCGCAGTACAGGTAGGATGCAAGATGGATGCAGAATTAGCTGTTGATAGGGGGCTCATCACTGAGAAAATAGTAAAAGTTGAATAAAGGTAGATAAATACGTCTGAGGGTTTTAATAATCTATGAATCAACATAAAAAAAACAGCTTCAAATTAATTTTAATATTTCACTAAAATACACATTAAAAATAACTACAAATACTACCTATTTAAAGCAAAGTCTCACTCCAACACATCTAACAACACTTCTATCTCTGATGGCATTGTTTCTGAAAGCTTCTGCAATGTCAGCAGATTTATTTCCATCCAGATTTTCCTTAATTTCTGGCAGCCTATTATCCCAGAATGCACTGTGGCACAACATTGATCGCTTTCGAAAGATGGTGGATAACGGATATATGATATATATAACAATAAATAAAATGTAATACTTTGTAAATACTAAAAAATGAGATGTTGGGGGGGGAAAACGCTCAAAAATTGACATGTATGCCACTAGCATAAGTACCCCCCCAATCCCAGGCATCCTGGCTTGTCGCTCCCATATCTCCCTCCTCAGCTACAAAATATAATAAACCGACTACAACTGCAGGCCCAGCTCTTTTGATTCTTTGGGCAGTTTTCCTGCAGAATGTATACAAATACATTCTCAGCATACTTTGAATTGAGAAACACCCTTTGTTTTGTTTCTTTTGAATGGACAGTGTTATTAGGTTCCAATCATGCCATCACATATAAACCTAAAGAATGTAGTCACTATAAACTTTATTTTAACTCATCAGGTGTGAATTTCTTTCTCAGGTCGATTAAAGAAATTTAGTAGTACCTACTATTAACAATAAAAAAGATTTAAATCAATAACTTGTAAGAAAAAAAAATACAAAACTAACATTTTCCATCAATCCATCCATCCATCCATCCATCCATCCATCCATCCATCCATCCATCCATCCATCCATCCCACTGCTGTTTTCTAGAAGTGAGGTATTAAACATGACTCAGACATCTCAGTGATTCTCCAGAGGGCTGTTGATGACTGACAGCTGCTGTATTATTGCCACACATTAAAGCAGAATCTGAAAATTATTTGTGAAGGTAAAACTCTACAGATGTGTAGAGTCTCGAGTCAGACTTACAGCCAAATGAGACACATTCAATCCATGGTATGTGGGTCATGATGCAAAGGCAGATTCAGAGAAATTATGAGGTGCTCAGAGATGACATGTGAGGCAGATACAGTTCAAAGCCCATCTCACGTCATTTCCATGTTCTCTAAGTTAAGTCAGATTTCTGTCATGAAAAATCTAAAGCAGAAGAAGAGATATTATGAAGCAGGTCAGCTCTGACTGACAGAGAAAAGGGCAAACACTTCACACACATGTAACGCACTCTACAGGGACTGTTATGCAAAGAGAGGAAGAGATGAAGGAAAGAGAAAATGAGAGAGCTCCACCCGTCCACCCCCTCAGTTCCTCTCAGGAGGAGGTGTAAGAAGAAGGCAGCAGAGAGGGAGCAAGACTCAATCCTGATAACTCTCATTTCTAACCCAGGACTTTAAAGGGGAAAAGACAATTAGAGGAAGAAAAAGACATCAGGACCCAGAGCAGCCTTGAGGAGACCAACGGCTCAGGGTTGATGGGTTTAATCAGCTGCAATCAGAGAACATGGAGAGCAGCTGTGGAGCATGAATCTACACTGTTATATTCTACACGCTTACTGAGTTAAAACAGATTCATCTTTAACCCCTTCACGCCTCCAGCTGATTTTTAAGTATAGAAAAACAAAAGGAACACAGTAAAAACATAAGGAACAAAAGAAAAAGAAGACTGGAATTAAATTAATTACAGTCAATTTTAAATAAATTAATAACAATAAATATAATGAATAATATAAAAATAAACATTAGTAAATACTAAACTGGGAGGTAAGCAGAAGCTTTTTAACTATTAATGTCCGGAATAGTTTTAATTACTCATCCTTAATTAATAACCAGAGAAACAAACCTAACTTCTTTTTTATTTGCATAGCTTTGCTTTATGAAGTATGTCACCCTCTCTGACTGCCTGGCAGACATACACCCACATTTTTAATTTCTTTTTTTAAAATAAATACAGTCATGTCTCTGACATATTCTCCTGAACTGCTGCTGGTTCAGCCTCTTTGGCCCGTTGAGCCTTGAAGCAGATATTAGTTTGAGGCAAAGCTCTGACAAGTTTGACAGGAAGTCCAATGCAAGCGGAATCAGGATGGGACCCTGAGGATAGGACATACAGTAGCTTTCTTCACATCAGCCAGGGCAAATAAATGCATCTGGACACTAATCCCAGAGAAAAAAAAGACAGAATTCCTTCCTGAAAAAGCTCCACAATATCATCCAAACAGTCTCTGTTTTAGTCCACTTTGTTTGTCCCCGTGTTGTCTCCATATTATCCACTTGTTGTTCATGTTGTCTCTGTACTGGCCCCCGGTTGCCTCCATACTGTCCATGTGTTTTCTCCTTATTGTCCCCATGATGTCTCAATGTCATCCCCTTGTCGTTGGCATGTTGTCCATATGTTGTCTCTGCGCATGTGTTGTCTCCGTACTGTACCCATGTGGTTTCATGTTGTCCCCCATGTTGTCTCCTATGTTGTCTCCGTACTGTTCCCGTGTTGTCCCCATGTTGTCTCCGCATTGTGCCTATGTTGTCTCTACACTGTCCCCTCGTCTCCGTATGTTGTATCGTGTTGTCCCCCGTGTTGTCTCAGTACTGTTCCCATGTTGTCTCCATGTTGTCTCCGTACTGGCCCTGGGCTGTCTCCTTATTGTCCCCATGATGTCAAAATGTCATCCCCATGCCGTCTCCATGTTGTCTCCGCATTGTGCCTATGTTGTCTCTGTACTGTCCCCGTGTTGTCTTTGTACTCTCCCCATATTTTGAAAGGACAATCTCCTGTTGTCCACCATGTTGTCTCCATACCGTTCCTATGTTGTCTCTTTACTGTCCCCGTGTTGTCCACATGATGTGTCCGTATTTTCCTTCTGTTGTTTCTGTACTGTACCTGAGTCGTCTTCATACTGTCCCCGTGTTGTCTATGTACTGTCCCCGTGTTGTCTATGTACTGTCTCCGTGTTGTCTATGTACTGTCCCTGTGTTGTCTATGTACTGTCCCCGTGTTGTCTATGTACTGTCTCCGTGTTGTCTATGTACTGTCCCCGTGTTGTCTATGTACTGTCCCCGTGTTGTCTATGTACTGTCCCCGTGTTGTCTATGTACTGTCTCCGTGTTGTCTATGTACTGTCCATGTGTTGTCTCTGTGCTGTCCCTGTGTTGTCTCCATACTGTTCCCATGTTGTCTCAATCTCAATGTCGTCCCAATGTCGCCTCCATGTTGTCCAAATGTCGACTTCATGTTCGAGATTCTGTCGAGGAAAATTCTAGAAAAGTCTAGAGGCTTAAATGTTTATAGGATCTTCAAACTGAACTAAAAGTTGTTGCTTATCGGCTCTGTGACCTCATCAGAGGTCATGTAGTAGATGGTTGTTACATCCCAGTCCAACAGCCAGGAAAAAGCATAAAATGGTTGCTGGACCTCAAACTACATTTCCCAGAGGTTTGCAAAGCAGTGTCAGGTGCAGCTGCTTAAGTCACCTTATCAAAGGACAGCTGGGGAGCTGGGAGAGGGAGGACAGTGGAAAAGGAGAAGGAGCTTGATAGGAGTTGGAGACGGAGAAGCTAAGAAAGGAGTTGGAAAAGGAGCTGGAAAGGAGAACCCCACAGACACTGAAAAATACTACAGCCTTGGAGGGAGGTACCATTTGTTCATTTAATTTATGAAAGGAGAAATATTACAGGAAAGAACCTAAAAGCCTGGTATTATGTTTGTTGTTCCCTCCTCTGTCAGGAGGACAACCTGGCTTGGTTGATTTTGGTAAGGGTGAAGCTTTCCCACCCGCCAATGGAAAATGAAGGATTTCTGTTCATGAACTCCTGCTCCGTTGGCTACTTTATCAACTGGCCCCCACACTTCTCTGTGAACTCTCCTGAATCTTACAGCTCCATGAAGACGTTGTGGCCAGATTGAACAGCAGTCTTGTGATTTTAGTTCATGGCGGTAAGCATTGTGTGTCTAGCAGAGCAGGACCCGACCTTTTAAACCTAAAATGGTTTTGTGTACCAGGCTATAAACATGTTTATTTCTGCTGTGAAGTTGGCCTTTTTAACATGGGAGTCTATGGGGATTGACTCCCTTTTGGAGCCAGCCCCTAATGGATCAAGGGGAACTGCAATTTTTGGCACTCCCGCTTCCCAAAAAGTCTGAGCCGGTGAGGGAGCAGGGCTGGGCCCGTGACATGCTTTCGTTTTCATGCTATTAGGGCTGATCGATTATGGCAAATATAACAATTGCCATTATATTGACTGAAATTGAGATCTCGATCATTTAACACAATTATACATTAACTTTGATAACATTGATTTATGCCCCTTTCCCACCAGCACCTACTCAACTCTGCCTTCATTCAGCCGACACCACACTTTTTTTCGTTTGCTCCGATTACAATAGAAGGCAATAGCGGCTGTCTTCAGTGTGGGCGGGGTCGTCATAGCGAGGTTTCGTGAATTCATTTGTTTGCGAGACACACACCGGACAACAACAATGGCAGAAGACGAGCTCGTGATTTACCTGCTGTTCGTTATATTGCTCACAGTTAGAGAAAGATCTTAGGCAATCCTTGTCTTCTTGCTCTGCTTCTCCTGCTGCTAATGTTTTCTCTGGTCGTGGCTTTGGGTTTGGCGTGGTCGGGAGTCGCACTCATGAGTCATCCCATGATGTCAGCTAGTTCATGCCTACGATTGCCAAAGTAACTTGAGATTTTTTCAGTGGTGTCATGATATGATATGTCGTGATATGCTGTGAACCAGTTTCAAGTGTATTGGGTTAATAGTTAAGAAGCAGGACCGTGCAGAGTGCAAAAAAACATTTTCTGTTGTAAGTGAGCGGAGCTAAGTAAGGTCAAGGTCAAGTTTATTTGTATAGCACATTTCCAACAAATCAAGCTGCACAAAGCTTGTAAAGCATTACAAGCTAAAAGCATCTAAAAGAAAAATCATGCATAATAGTGGATTAGTAAAATAAACAATGCAATAAGGCAATTAAAACAATTTTAGAAAAAAACAAACTAAAAACAACTAAGACAGTTACAACAAAATGTTCAGATCAACTTGTAGTAAAAGCTAGTTGATAAAACTGCGTCTTCAAGAGGGAAAATATTCCAAGGATTGTGCAGATTTGATATTAAGAGGGAGATTATTCCACAGCCTAGGACCTGCCACAGAAAAAGCTCTGTCACCTCAATATCTAAGTTTCGTCCTAGGAATGAATAGCATCGGCTGGGAGTTGTATCTCATGGATCTTGCTGGAGCATGGGTTAATAGAAGCTCAGATAGGTAGGAAGGAGCTAGACCGTCGAATGCTTTAAAAACAAAAAGGAACATTTTGAATTTGATCCTGAAAGAAACAGGAAGCCAATGCAGAAATGTCAAGACTGGTGTTATGTGCTCCCTCCATTTCATACCAGTCAGCAGCCGCATTTGTCAGGGACAGGAAATAATTATATAGATCTTTTTGGGGTCAGATCCTGATTTAAAAACTGTAAGTTTGATAGTAATTGGCTAAAGTTTGAGTGATTTATCGGGATTTATGATGTCATGGCATCACATCAAAGTTTACTGTGATGCCGCGACCACACCCAAAAGGGAAAAGTCAGTTTTAAGTGGAAAGTGTCATCAACTTGCTTACTGTTTACAGAATATTTTTTTTATACTTTTGTGTCAAGGATCTCAGGGTTGTAAGCCTTTTAGGAAAACATGGGAATGGCGCCGCCAGGGGACGGGGCTTTGGCATTGACAAAATCTTGACATGTCATCATGTTGAGGATGGGACTGACATCATATGTCATTAATTTTGTGCAAATACCTGCTTGTATAAGAAAGCTATGACGACTTCCTTTTTCATGGCGAAACATCAAACTTTGAGGAGCCACCACATCCACTGATGAAAAATCACCATTTCGAAAACTTTTGATCACAGTCTTGTCAAGAATGCTTGGTGCAATTCTGAGAGACATATGATAATATCCCTAAGAGGATTTAGTTAAAATGCAATGTTTACAAATTGCTAAAACAGCCACTTTGACCCCTGATAGCACTCTTCCTGTTTAGTTTAGGCTTTTGCTCCAGGAGGTTTAGTTTTTTTATCCAGGTCATGTTTACAAAATTTTAATGTGTTTATCTGAGCTTTAGGTGGTGCTGTTTGAGCATGTGGCCCAACCTTTTCATGGGACCCCCACCATATCGAAAGTTTTCGAGTATGTTAAGGCCCCAGAAAAATCCAAGGCCCTCATTTATCAATCGTTTGTAGAAATTGTCCTAAATTCCATCCTACGAAGGAAATTTAGAATGGTGTTAAGTACAAAAAAATCCAGATTTAACAAACATGCAGTGGCCAGTCATATGCACATTGGTAAGTAATCAGCTGTTGATAAGTCCCACATGTTCTAAAACACCTGCTCGTGCACGTACATGGTCATTTGCATGAAGAAATACCCTCATTTAAGCATATATAGGCCGAGCAACAAAACATCTCTTGAGAGGTCACGTGGAAATCGCTTGTGTTTATCCTTGGAGTGATGGAGAGAAAGAAGGCATTTCTACTGAGTTTGAAGCCAAAACATCTTTGTTCAGTTCACTCATTCAAGTTCAGTTGACATTTAGTTTTTTAAAAAAATGCATATAAAGCTCACTTGCAAAAGCTTAAGTGCAGGATATTGATATTATTTAACAAGCCTCTGAAACAATAAAAAAGGTAAATTTACAAAGAATGAATATACGCTGCAGAGATACGAGTCCAGTAAATGACTCAGAATCAAGGGTCGCAATTTAATTTTTTTTTTAAATCAGGTGATTTTGTTAAATCCGACTGATTTCAAACTATTTTAATAAAAATCAATACAAATAGCAAAAAGCGTAGCAGCACACAAACGAGGCTTGTCTGTAGCGGGAGGACAGATCCAACAGAACTTCCACCTTCGGATGCATTTTCATCCTGGAAAGCTCTGTGGTTAACCTAGTTGGTTTACAGGTTTTGCAGAGATAAAGGAGGCTAATTGATGTAACATGCACACATATTTATTGCAGCACTCCCATTTGATTTGATTTTGAATATGTACAAATAAACTTGCCTTGCCTGATGCGTTTTTGGTCCGGAGAAAAAAGAAAAATCCAGCACAGAGGTGATATTGCAGATGGACGGGGAATGTCCAACATATCTCCCGTCATATGTCATTGAGGAAAACCACCTGGATGTTCATCGGGATAGTGGTTATACTAATTTTGCGTCACAGATCTGAAATTATGACAGAACTCAAACAGGATCTTTATCGGGAAGTAGCATCTGATCAGAAATTATCTTAACAGGTGTCTTTTATGTTTTGAAACCAATGAAGCTGTTCGTCTGATTTATTGATTCTGTTGTTAGTTTATTACGTAAAATTTTAACAAGTGATTTTGATTAAATAAAGAACATGTTGAGATTGCTGTGACACCTGCAAAAATAATGCAGTTTCCGTGTTCTACTACTAGATTTTGTACGTATGCATGGTCATAGATGTACATATATTTTGGAACATTTCTAAGTAAAAGTACAAGAAGGTAAATTCCACACTTTGTGTAAAAATTTTCTCATGCACAAAATACGCACAGATCTGTGCGTAAGAACAGTTGATAAATGAGGGCCCAGGAGAATAATAAATACTTGCATTACAATAGGCCTTCGCACCACCTCAGTGCGCAGGCCTGATTACTACATTGACATTTAATTTTATTTATATATATATTTTAGAATAGTTTTTAGCACATCCTTGGGGTTGCTATGCAGTTGCTAGAACAATTGTTGGTGTTGCTACAGCAACCTTGCCATTTGGTGGGACAGAGACCCACCCGTGAAGACGCATCATCCAGGTCCCTGTCGGTCCAGTTTGCACAATGGAATACAAGACAACACATTTTACAGGCAGCGTCGTCAAAACGAGACATAAGGATTGGAGAAAACCGCATTTTCTTCTCTCAAGATTTTTCAAGCAAAATTCAAAAGAAACAAAGCAGGTACTCTCACCTGAGAAAACTTAAGAGGGGTAAATTTTAAATCTCACCTAATGTTTCCAGCAAAACTGAGAGTCTTTATAGACGGAAACGCAGTGACTTATAGTACATTTGAAGACATAGAATCCGACCTACAAGGACATGGGCATATTGCAGCCTGGCGATGAGACTGAGCACCCGTAACGCCAGGCCCATCTGGGAGTGTACGAGGAACAGGATTAGAGACAACACCAGCAACAACTTAAAAAAACTTAGTATTAATCTCTATTAGAGAAAAACTAAATAAAAAAAATAATTTGATATAGATAAGATGGAGAAAAACATCAATAACTCACATTTGTTTTGACTGATGATTAAACTGAATAACTGTAAATGGAAGCTGAGGTGCATGTCCCTGAATCATTTTTGATATGTACATAATGCACATGAGATGTTTTTTTGTGACCCTGTAAAGGGCCCCTGTAGGGCGCTGTGCCGCCTTTTTCACCCTCACCCCCACACTTCCTAATGCGTATTTTCCATGACCTGCATCCTACCTGATCTTCTTAATGTATGTAAAATGTGGGTTTTGTCTGTATATAGGAGACAGGTTTCAGTTTTGTTGAGTCTTCGGGCCCAATGACAATAAAGATCTTTTAATTCAATTCAATTTCAATTCAATTTAAAAAATGCAGACGTCAATCTTGGCATCTGCTCAGTGAATAAAAACTATAATGTGCAGATGCACTTCAAGATGACCATCCCCAATTTTGGCAACAAATAACCACCAGACTGAGACCCTGACAAAAAACCCAACTTAAAACAGCGAAGTTCATTTTGCACTTAAACACAAAAAATGGCCTGTGTGTGTTTTTGTTTAGTCTTCGTCAGAGAACTTGAATACTAGAAAATGTTGAGAGATTTTTTTAAAGCATAAACTAATTATGCTTATTTTTCTTATTTGCACTAAAAGCCAGTCCGAATGGGATAGGTCAACCCGACCCACCCCATTCGGACCAAATGCTACTAAAGGCTAATGTTTTCATAGAAATGGTGAGAACCCCCAGGATGAATCATTTTCCTCTTTTTAATTCATTCTAATTTACTGATGGCTGTTGGGATGTGAGGAGAATGTAATGTTTGGAAAAAAGTGTATCTAAGGGGAACCACATATTCCAGCTTTAAGATAGTATTTCTAGAACCACTATCAGTGAGTACACTGTTCCAATTTATGCATCACAGCATTGTTCAGAGCAATGGCCTGACTGGACTTCCAACAGGTCTGCCTGTGACTTTATTCTCCAGTGTTGAGGTGCAGAACATTTTCCTGCACTAAGTTTGTTCTGTTTGTAAGTTAAAAAAAACACATTATAACACATCTATATATTGATACTCGGGGCCTAAATCCTAATTAATTAATCTAAGTTCTAAATCCAACATTTAATGCAGCTTACAGGTAGTAAAACATGATTTAAAAAAAGCCTAGAACAGTCCTAAAAGCAAAGATGAAAGAAATGAATGAATGAATGTTCTTGCAGAGTTTACATTTTAAACGAGGAGATGTACTGATGGGTTAACTGGTTTTATCAGCTGAACGTCATTTATCTGTCGTAGCTTCCCATGTTTTACAGAAATTATCTGTAAAATTAAATGTGCATAAACCTTTTGAATTTTGAACCTTATCTTTTGAATTAGATGTGCATAAACATAATTGGTCTGGAAAAATGTGGAAACACAGATTCTCCTCAGAACAAGTTTCAGTGTTTCCGTTCATCAATCTTCCTAATTTGTATGTTATATATTTTGTTTTAATGCAGATGATCTCAGACACATACATGGTCCACACAGCACATAATTATTTTTCACACAATCAGCCACAGATGATCTGGACATTTACATTAAAGGTCTTGTGCCCAAATGTTTCATTCAATTTATAAACAACGTTCACTGGATGAGGATGAAAGAAGACATTTCTGCTGAAGCTTTACGCTCTCATAAACTTAACAGGACTATTCCCCATTTACACCTAGAACCTGTTACTGGAGAGAAGATTATCATGGTAAGAGTAAGAATAATCTTTCTCTAAATAGTATTCCAGAGAAGAATTGCCGTGGTCCAAGTTCTCAGAATATTTACAGTTTTTTCTCTGAAAAGAGGCAGACTGGGGAAGAGAGAAGTGTAAAATGGATGGAGGAAAATTGAGTAATGTTCTCTTTGTGTTATTTTCACCTATATGTCTCAGACATTGAAAACCTCAGAAAACTGATTCAGATTGTGGACAAAAAAGACTTGTGTCTCCTTTAGAAACAAAATAAAGATCCATGTCAGCTAGAGGACCTGGTCAATCAATCAACTTTTTAACAAGAGCACCAGTTTTAGGTAAAAGAAAAAGAAGACATATCTATCAGCTTGTTTCTGAATCTGTTAAAGTCTTTTTCATGTTTTCATGTCTCTGACTTTGACATCATTTAGTGGAAGTTAATGAATAAAAACAGCACCACTGGTTGTTCCCGACTGATTGAGCACATAAACGGGCTGACTAAATAAAACCTTCAGAATGTAAAAAATGTTTTTCCCTCCCTGATGGAAACAGATAAACAGCAGAACGGCAGCAGAGGAGCAAACAGCTCAGATGAACCACAGGGAAAGAATGAAAAGAGGAGAGAAATAAAACAGTAGGCTACCTTCAGTACTCTTTCCCACCATCACCTCCGCAAGGATCAGGAGGACGGGAAGATGAGCTCTGATCTCGTTCATGTCTCCTCGCGCCGAGCAGGAACGTCCTTGGGATCAACTCTTTTCCTCTGAAAGCTCCAACGAGCAGCGATCATACAGACTCAGCTCCCCGCGGTCGGTGCCTTTAGCCTGGATTGGCGGTCTGGATCCTTCTCATTGACAAGACAACGGGTAGTTAGTTTTTCCACGAGCGCAACTGTCGGGAAACAGCCTGGAAACGCTGATAATCCATCTGGAGACGCAGCCGTGGAGCAACTAATGATGCTGCTGCCGCTTCCCGCGTGCTCTGCGGCTGCAGCGGCGCTGCTACTTGCTCTCAGAGCCCAGGACAGCTCCTAGCGTCAGGCGGAGGAACACACGGAGACAAGGAGGAAAGTTTCTCACACTCCAAATACTGTCCCCAACACACACCAAACGCTGTCCCCAACACACACCAAACGCTGTCCCCAACATATACCAAAC
>JAOXYM010000009.1:3107906-3121736 GCA_028567055.1 Leptatherina wallacei
GATATGTCCAAATAATGTCCCAGATGTGTCCCCGATATGTCTCGGGTATGTCCCAGATATGGCCCAATAATGTCCCAGATATGGCCCAATAATGTCTCGAATATGTCCCATATATGCCCCATATATGTCCCAAATATGTCCCGGATATGTCCCAATAATTTCCCAATAATGTCCCAAATATGTCCCGGATATGTCCCGAATATATCCCGAATATGTTTCAGATATGTCCAAATAATGTCTCAGTAGTGTCCCGGATATGTCCCAGATATACCCCATATATGTCTGTCTCAGATATGTCCCAATAATGTCCCAGATATGTCTCGGGTATGTCCCAAATATGTCCCGGATTTGTCCCATATATGTCTGTCTCAGATATGTCCCAAATATGTCCCAATAATGTCCCAGATATGTCCCAGATATGTCCTAGATATGTCCCAAATATGTCCCAGATATGTTCCAAATATGTCCCAGATATGTCCCAATAATGTCCCGAATATGTCCCAATAATGTCCCAGATATGTCCTAGATATGTCCCAAATATGTCCCAGATATGTCGCAATAATGTCCTAGATTAATAGGGAAACAGTTCAGTCTTTAAGCGCTCTGTAGGCGGAGTCAGAGACTAACTCTGGGTTTCTTGAATAAAATCTGCTCCCTACCAGGTTATGTTCACTGACTAAGTTACAACCGTAACAGACTCCGAGCAAAAGATATCCTGCTTTATGAAATGGGATTCATATTTTTAATGAGTAATAACACGGTTGTTCATGTTTTAAACAAAATTAAGGTGTTAATTCCATAGTAAACTTAGCAACACAGCTACATATGTTGCCTCCAAACTGTACTCCGACTTGGAAAGTCGGGCACTCAAGAGCTCTGACTTCACCCATTTAAGATGGTTGCTAATTTCCAGATCTGACTTCCAACTTCTGAGTCAAATCGAAAGCACTAATATATCTGTTTACAGTTAAATCTGGTGGTGTATCTCTTTATTGGGTCTGACTGGAAAATTGGGCCAGAGTTTGGTTCCACATCTCATGTTAGGTGAAATTATTGTAAAAAATGAAAGGAAAACAATTGTACAGGAGAAAAATATGTCTTTATTGTAGCAGTTGATGCATTCATTCCCTTAGAAAAGGGAGAAAACAAACAAGCAGATGATAAAGTGAGTATATTATAATTTACAGCGAAGCACCGTAGCGGTAAAGGAGAACATCAGATGGCACTTTATCCAAAAAAGGAAAGAAGGAAAAACAGCTGGTGCTTTAATTAAGATTCAACATTAACTGGCAATATGTCAAAATGTGCACACACAGTTAAAACTAAAGATTTTTGGCAATGCATTATGGGATGTCAGTATAATATTTTAGTGTCTTACATGTCTAAGACCAAGACAGTAAAAAATATCTGTTGTTTCTGCATACTCAAGCTCTTTGGTTAAAACCACAATGGAGGTTCCATCCAAACCAAAACCGAGCTGATGGTGATGCAACTGCAGTGTGCTGGTGAGGACAAACCGCTGTCCTGCAGTGTTTTCAGTGTTAAATATGTGATTGTGTCCAGCTGACAGCAGCTTTACATGCAAAGAGACATTCGACTGTTGGTGCATCTCAGAAGGACATGGACACTGAGGACTATGTCTCATCAGACCTGTCCTCATCATCATGGTCTTTTATATGACTGCTATATTTAAATCTAGAGTAGCTGGAGCCCACAGCTGCCGTGCCTTCCTCTACTTCTTCATCCTCTTCATCAGATCTGTCAAAGCAGTAGCGCCTTCGTCCAGGAGGACTGGAGGAGGAAAACAAGCAGAGACCGATGATCAGAGAAGTGACGTAGGACAGACTGGCTTCACTTTCAAAGGAAATTTATAGAAAATTAGCAACTGGAGAGTTTCAGTGTTACGTTTATTGGATAAAATCCAATCAAAACCAGAAAACTGTGTCAAAAACAAACAAACACCAAAGCTGCTGCAAATAAAAACATGCAGTAATGATAGGACTGGAGTTCACTGCAGACTTGTGCTGTAAAACCATGCAGAGGTCTCAGGTCTGGGTTCACATGGAGAAGGTGGAAAACAGTCAATTAACCCTGAAAACTGTCTGTTGAAGCTGAACATGTCACCATGGTGACATGTTCTCAAGACAGCCTCAGTTTTCAGATTTTGAGGCTAAAATGATGTAAAAAGAATAGGTAGAATCTATAGATATAGCATCATAAAGGCCAACCAGAACAAGAAAGCTGAGTTTATAACAGTAATTTGTAGAAATAACTTACAGATCCAACACACACACAAAACTTTGACCAGACCTTTTTTCTCATCTGCTTATCATTCTCTCAAGTCTTGGCTTTCAGGAGAAAAAAAAGGACTTTGAAACAAACACACAACAGAAAACTATTTACAGTTTTACAGTTTTTCCTCATCTACACTTATTTATGCTACTATTTACCTCCCGTCCTCACAAAACCAACTCAGCTTCTTGGCTTTATTCCAGCCATAAAGGACCATTACTTTTCTTCTTTTCAGACACACAGATCTTTCTGCTCATCTTTGGCTGCTCATGATCAATTTAAGCTCTCTGATTGGTGGAAAGTTTGACAAGTGGCTTCATCATCATTTCCAGGTCTAAATAGAGGTCTTAGCAACATAGTGATGAAAATGTAATAAATAATGGTGTTATCATGGATTGCTCATTGTGGATTTACCATATAGTCTCTGAATAAACTACATTTTTTGGTTGGATTGTAAACCTCCTGGTTAAATGCCTGGAAAACTTCTGTAGATCACCTAAGGTTAAGCTGTCCATCACAATTTACCCAACAGACTTACAAACTACCATTCCTGAGACACTATTTTTTAGACTTCTCTGAGTAAATCCGTCAGATCTACAACATCCGGGCAGAATGTGTGTCGATGGGTTCACACACCTCCGAGTACAGCCTGTTAACACTAGTAAGCATTTTTGGCTGCAGGAGCTGATGTGTAAAGTCCGACAGCTGTTGTTGAACATCCAAAAGAACAGTCCAGTTTATAACACCATGCTGTCTCCCACAAGCATATCCTCATCATAGAAAAGCTGAATTAGCAGATTTATTCCACTAATCTTGTCAAAAACAAAATTTTTCTTCTGCTGTACCTGACTTGGTGAGAACTCATACAGCTACCTGTTGGCTTTACTTCCAAGTAGTTTTAGATTGAAGTCAAACATGTGAGGCCTCATGTACAAAGGGTTCATACAAACAAAAATGTGGCGTCCAATCATTATCATGGCAGAGTTGAGATATATCAAGAGTGAAATGACCGTGGAAATGTGCAGTTCCTCACGTCAACTTCATAGCTGGCGTATGCACGTATCTATACTTGTTGATGCTTTGGCGACACTTAAGAGGCGATGCTGGGAAACTGTTTTAATAAATAAACGTGAAAACAAACCCAGATCCAATACTGTGACCAGTGGCATCGTTTGGTCTGGGCATTCCCGGCTCTAGCCCCGAATATTTCATATCAAGCCCCGAATGTTTTTGTCACCCCAGAAGGAATACGTATACATTAACTGAGCCGCCTTATGACATTAAAGAAGACGGTAGTTCTGTAATTTCCTGGCTTCGGTGAATGCAATGCAGGTACAACAATATGACCAATCAGAGAAGAATTTTACGGAAGCGGGGAATCTTCCGTGCTTTATTGGCTGACAGCCCGGCGTTTTATCCCTAATCTGAACTCTGGTATTATTTTGAGCAATCATCAATAGCAGTCAAAATGGACATCCGATGATTTTTTGATTTAAAGAAGAGAGACAACTATTCAGTTGTGGTGGTTGCCAATGGACAGCAAGACTCTGGGCAAACACACAAAACAGGTAAACAAACAAGCAATTTAAACCCTGTCTTCAAAATGATATGAACATTAGGCAGATCATTCGTGACAGTAGCCTACTTGATACTTCGAAGTTTAAGCTAGCTTAAACTAAACTGTCAGCATTGCCCTTTTCTGTTATAAACATTTGCTTTAAATCCAGTGGTGAAGTCTACGTGATTAGCTGGCATACCAGCTGGAAAAGGTCCCGACATTTCCCATAACCAGTAAGCTGCGATGAGTGTGCGTGTGCGCGTGCGCATCGCATGCGTCTGTGTTGTAGTCGGTGAAAACAGCTTTCCCATTAGTGTTCAATGTTTTGTTTCTAGGTGCTGCTTTAGTTCAAATATATATACAAACAGTAAAGCTTTATTATAACGTTATTTACCTCTAAGTCACTGGCTGTTTAATAGTTTAAGTCCAAGAGTGTTTTATATCTATCTATGTTGCTTACAATACATTTATATTTGGAATACAAAACCAGTCTTTCATGATCTCACCTTTGTGTGGGTGTATACTTTATGTATACACCCACACAAAGGTGAGGATGGTGGTTCTTGTATGTAGGTGTTGAGACTGGGAAGGAAAAATCTGAGTATACCACTAGACTAAACTAGGCTTCACTACTGATGAAATCAACAGTTTTACTTTTGTTCTGACTGAGTGCAAAGACCACTGTATTTCATGTTTGCAGTTATTCATGTAGAGATTCGTCAATGTGATTATTAGGCCTACTACTACTGTCATTTAACAGACGCTTTTTTCCAAAGCGACTTACATCTGAGAGAACACAAGCGATAAATCAAATAGGAGGGTACAGCATGGATACTTGCTGGTCAGACTGCTGTGAGTCCAGTTGGACATAGGTGCTGCCATGCAGTGCTAGAGAATATTTTTGTTTATTGATTAACAAAAACAAACTAACCCTGAGATGAGGCTAACTGATATATATTTTGCAACACTTGATTTAATAATTTGATTTACTTTGAATGCTTAACTACCATATAATTGAATGATCTGTCTCGTCTCTTTGCAATTCCATGGATTTACTCAGGAAAATAAAATGTTTTTATTATGTTTGCATTCTAGATTTATCATACACAAATATTTGCATGCAGGCATAATATCCAACTATCCAGATAGGAGAAATGTAATGCATTTAAACATTAAATTGACAGAACCGTCTTTTGTGCTTGTCAGTCAAAGAAAAATGTGTGTGTGTGTGTGTGTGTGTGTGTGTGTGTGTGTGTGGGGGGGGTTGGGGGACTTCAATACAGATTTTAATGTTTACATTTACAGTTGTTACATTGCAAGTTTGGAAATAAATACATATTGAAGCACATATTGCAGTATTTAGCTTGCAACAAGGTGCCAAAATGCCCAAGAAAGCTTAAATAAAAAGCCTTTCTACTGCGTTTGTTCACTGAGATTCCTCTACGAGGGTGTGGGCTCAGCCCCCAATGTTCCCAGGTTCAGGAAACGCCCCTGGCTGTGATCATCAGACGCACAATCAATCAGCACTGATGAACAATCAACACACCTGTGTCTGCAATGTGTATAAAAGCGCAAAGTGGTGCAAAAAATACTGTCAAAACCAGGGCTGCTTTATCGGTGTTAGAAGACACAGTGAATGGTTCAATACGTAGAGAGCGAGATGGTTTACTGGCCAATGATGACAACTAGCTCGTCAGCCACTTTTAGTTCCCGAGGGCATTCCATCTGGAACTTTGTGCAGAGCTTGGATGAACACTTGGAGCACAACACATCCAGGAGCCATGTGCTCTCTGTGTGTTAAAGTTAGTGACTTGCTGTTTGCTGCTAGTGAGACTACAGCTGAAGATCTTTCTAACAACCCCCCCGATTGTCTCTGTGTGTAAAATTCTCATGTAAATAACTCAGTGCGTAAAATGTGAAAGTTTGTTGTCAGCCTCACCTTTTCCCTGCATGGTCCACTTCTGCACTGACTTGCAACAATAGTGTGTGATAAATGCGGTAGTGTATAAAATAAAAAAATGGAAACTGTAAATCCAGTTTGAGTGCGTTTATTGCAAACTTATTGTTGTAGTAATAAATCCTTTCCCTGCCATGCACATTCTGGTCGTGCAGAGAGGGGAATCCCAGTCGTAGGGCTCATTTAAATAGGATTTGCGTATTTATGTGGGGCTGTGGACAGGGAGGGGTCAGGTACTCCAATATGTGCGCTCTATTCTACGTTGATTGGGATGTACAAAGGATATGTACTTGGATTCGTGCATACGCACAGATTCATACATCTGAAATTTTTTGTGCATACAGCGTTCTCAGGATCTGATCGTACGACGGGTTTCAGTAGGAAATCCACGCAAGTCTTTGTACATGAAGCCCCTGGAGAAGTAAAGGTTTGAATTAATTGGCCTCTTATAATGAAGTACAAAAGTCACACTGTTCTGATCTCAGAGTAATAAAGATTAAAAAAAAGGGAGTGTCACATTGGCCCAACCTTCATCAGGCCTCATTCTTGGCACGCAGCAGGCTCGTCACAGCTGTAGTCACCTGGTTCTCCAGATGAAAAAAATTGGCGGAAAAACCACCTAATCCTACTCCTCCGTCCCTGACAGTGCTGTGGACTCGCACTTAAATTTTCCACCTTGAAGTGCCCACATGCAGTGAAACATTGGAAATCTGGATTTAAACGGTTCTCAGCCAGAGAACGCTTTTGGGGACATTAAGCGTGCTGCTGTCATCAGACTTTCCTCAGGCCGTCATCAAACCTTCATCAGACCTTAGTTAGGTTAGTTTGGTTACCATGACAACTCATCAGAATTTTATTAGACAGATCATTTAAGGTGCTGACTGGGGTTAGCTCATGTCATGCTACACAGACATGTTTTCAGGTCAACTCGGCATCAGGAATACCTACTGTCTGCCTCAGTCACTTTCTGGTCGGTATAAATACTTCATCATCAGGTTGTCCACCCTCTTCTTCCTCTTCCTCTCCTCCTTCTTGTTTAAGGGTTGGCTCTCTTTCTCTTTTTTGGGTTGTTCATCTCCTTCTGGGCTTGATACCCTCCGAGATGGGGCTCTTTTCACACTGCTAGAGCTTCTGTATGAGATGGTCGATGCATCAGAACTCGACCCAGACTCAGACTCTGAAGATGAGGATGATGAGGATTTGTCCCTCTTCTTGGACTCCTTAGACCTTCTCCTGGAGCTGCTCCTGTGATGTGTGTCGTTTTCAGAGCTATCAGAGCTGTGACTTCTCTTCTTCTTTTTAATCTTGGCTTTGCTCTTGTTGCCATGACGACTGCTGCGGCTGTTGGCGCTGCGGGGGGACCTCACGCGGCCCGCTGAGGAGCCGGAGCGTGTAAGATTTCTGGTAGGATGAGTCCCGTCTCTGTTGTCATCTTCATTACTCCTGGATTTTTCCTTCTCGTCCTCGGAGTCTTCCAGGCTCTGGCGCTTGAATCTAATTGGCTTAAAATTCAAGACTTCGTTGATGGCTTTCTCCAGGTCAGGATCAAGATAGCTGCGATGGCTGACAGGTTTGATATCCAGGTTATCAGTCAGGGCAGAAGAGGATCTGTCCTGGGGTGGAGGCATGGAGACACTGCGACCGGTGGACGAGTGAGGACTGTACACCAAGCTGTCAGTGAAGGCAACGCTCCGACCATCATCAACATCAATCCCAAACTCACTGAGGCGGCAGCTCCTGGCCACGGACATCCGGGAACCAGCCTGGCTGACACTTCCAGGACTGCGACTCCCGGATCGCCGACTAAGACATGGACTACTGGGACTGTACAGAGACCGTCCTCTTCTGGTCTCATCTAAACGGGAGGTGCTTTGAGGACGTATTCGTGGGCTGATGGCCAACTTCTCATCATTTGAGCTCAACATTGAAGACCTGCTTGGTGCAGAGATGGTGGACTCTTTGTGGATGAGACTGCAGGGGGTGTCCATGCTCTTCCTGAGTCTGCTGGTGGACTCGGGGTAGGCCTGGGAGATGACCGACTCTCTACCATCCTCCGCCTGGGACTTTGTCGTGGAGCTGATGGAGTAAGAATCATCATGGAGATCTAAGGATTTAGATTTGGCCTTCTGGAAGGACAGGACATCCTCTGACTGGACATCCTTCTTGAAGAGATCTCCTTTGTTTCTAACAGAATCATGATTGGCTCTTTTCCTGTAACTCAAGGAGCTCATCACTGTCACCGACCTGTCTGTCTCTAAATCCTCTTTATTGAGCTCCTTACCCTCTTTCCACTCTTTCCCTTCCTTTGCATCTACATTTACAGCATATCTAGAGAGAAATGGTGAAAAAAGAAAGGAACAAGGACAGGGGGAGAAAAAGAAAAAGATGAGAGGGTGGATCAGGTGGAGGTGAAAAAAGGAAGAGAAGAGAAACTAATTAAACTGAAATCATTAAAACAGAAGTGAAAACATAAAAGAACAAAGACTGACTGGGACCTGACAGTCAACTCTGGTTCTGGAGACCACACCTCCATCTAGAGACCTCGCTTCCCCAGCATTTCTAATCGCATTTTTAATTTTGTAATTTATTTATCTAAAGGATCATGTGCAGTTATATTGATTATTTGTGTAAAAATATAAAGATGGCTGCACCAGATTTAACATTAAACTAATTTCCATTTGCAGTCCCTGAGACAAAAGATAAAACATTCACCTGGTGAATGTTTTTCTACCTGGTTTGCCACTCCACCACCCAGAATGGACAGGTGGATATATGGATGGATGAAGGATGGATAATGTAGTAAACTAGTTAAACATCACTGTGGACCTAAACGACAGGAAGAATTTCAAAATAAGGAGTCATAATATAAAATGTTTTGACTGTTGCAGTGTTTTCTTCATCCAGAGAGAAACAGAAGTCGATAAAAACATTCTCATCAGTACTGACCTGGAGCTCTTGATGCTACCGTCATCTGACAGGTTTTTGATGGAGCCTTTGCTTTTAGATAACCAGGACTTCACCCCGTCCACCCCGTCCTCCACCTCAGAGTCCGTGTCTGACTGGCCCGGACTGGAAGGAATCCGAGAAAGGAAGTGAGGGGAAGTAAATGAGAGGAGTAGTTAGGGGGAAATTTAGGGTTTGAACAAAGGTAACGTTCACAGGAAGGTTAGTCAGGAGTCTACAGGCCTGGAGTTAGTCCAGTCATCGGCTTTGCAGCCAGAGATTAGTGTGAAAGCAAAGGATGGAGTTTATTCTGGATAAAACACATGCCAGCTCAAACAGCCCTGTAAACAAACAAACTTGGTCACAACATGGTCCACGTGCAGAAGACACAGCTCCTCTTTACTGCAAGCTGAACAGCAGTCAGTAGGTTAGATGTTGAACAATGAAGAATATCTAAACAAGAAGCAGGAAAAACATTTTAAACCCACACGTTCACTTCTGGTGTGTAAGATAAAGGCGTGAAGCTGAAAGAAGAAGGGTGATATGTAGCACGGTGGTCAGTTTTATACTGACATAGTTTTAGAGACAAAATTTAGAAAAGTATGTTTGAAACAGAAGAATCATGTACCAAAGCACGATTATCCAAGGACTCCATGCCACTACACAACGTCAACAGGAAGAACATGGAAGACAATCCTCTAGCCAGCTGGAATCAGGAGCTGTGAGCAGAGCTGGTTCTAAACTTCCGGGGGCCCTAAGCAGAACAAGTTTTGGGGGCCCTACCCCTTCATGCCATGAACAAAGTTTTTGGTAGACACAACATCCCAGCCTAAGTCATAATATAACATGTCTTAACTTATTCAAAACACTCTAGGAACATAGTAAGTAAAATATGACTACAGTTAGCAGACAGAAAGAGACAAAAAATGGTCTAATTTATTTTGTTTGTGTGATATCTCCACCAGCTTAACCCTTATGCCCTCCTTGTGACATTTTTGGCCATTTTTGTCAAGTTGTTTTTTTCATTTGGTGTTTATTTGGGCTGTGAGTGAGATTTTTTTTACATAAAGTCTTCTATTTAGTCATATTTTTTAAATCCAGTGTCATTTTCTCTCTCATGTCTGTTATACACTATGTGAATTTTGCACCCTCTCATGGTCCTCGTGGCCAAAAGTGTCCCTGCATAAAAACTGCTATAAAATCATCATACATCAATATCTTTTTTTCATAAATCACTTAAATAACTTCCATCCTGCTCTAAAATATCAAACTTTCAAACAGGCTTTTAACCCTTTAAATGCCAGTTTGATTTTTTGAGGTAATACTTCCTTCATAGCAAAAAACACAAAAACTTGATTGTTTTCCATATAATAAATATTAGACAGATAAGTGTTTGGTGGTGATTAGACACTAGGATTGGTCAAAGATTAACCACAAAATTTATTCAATTCTATTTGTATTTTTTCTGCAATATCAGATACAACCTCTGGTGCTCATCGTAGCCAAAAGTGTCCCATTAACTTCCATTAAAACCACAGTTTTCAATCTACCAATTCTTATAGTTTAAAACAAATATTTTTTTGATGTCAACATTTCATTTAGAAGACAAATAGTTAAATCTGACATTTTTACAGGATTCCACCAGATTCCGTAGACTGATGCAGAAATTCTGGTATTTTTAACAGTTATATTATGGAGCTGTGTTACTACCAGGGAAAACCAAGAATGATGAATTTGTGTCTGAGTGTGTGTCCTGAGTGTGTGTGAGTACGCGTGTGTGTGTGTCTGTGTGTTAGAAAAAGAGAGAGAAAATAACCAATTTGCAATTGGTTATTTCAGGGCTAAAAAGAGCATCATTTCAAGAATGTGTAACTGACTTTGAAGAGGTTAACGAGTGAAAACAAAACATTCTTCCTTTGCTGTTCTAAAAAAAAAAAAAAGTAAATGTAACTGCCTGTTTTACCACCAAACATAAACGTGCAGCTTCATTTTATTAGTGAGCAGAGAAGTGGAAAGCCTGGAGTAAAAATGAAGAAGTTTTTGTGTCTAATACTAAATAGAAAAATCCTGAAAATAATTGAATATTAGTTTTTTTTTAGCAGGATGAAAGTTGTTTAAATGATTTATGAAAAAAATTACAAAAGACATCTGATACAGGTGATAAATTATCATGATTGACATTAATTATATTTCCAAATTTGCGCTTCAAAGTGAGCTTCATCAGACGATCAGCGGATCTGATGGATGAGATCATTTATGATCAGATGTCGCTTCCCGAATGAGATTATTTTAGATCCCATATCGCGGTACAACTCTATGGCCCTGATTTACTAAGATTCCGATAGCGAGCGCTAAATAAATTGCCCCGCAAATATTTTGCGCCTGTTGTCTTTCCATGATTTGCGGGTGATTTACTAAGATGGATTGTGCAATTGATAAGGGGCACAAACAGTCTCACTTAAATGATGATGTAAAGTGTGCAAATGAGTCGCTATGTAGAAGGAGAGAAAGAAAGGAGCAAACGTAAAAAAAGTGGAGATCGAAATATTAGTGGGAGAAGCAAATAGAAATAAGGCAAAGACATCTTAATGTGACCAGAAGGACTGCAATGGGAGGATATTTGCCAAAACATAAAACCAATTGGAAAAACAAGAAGAACAGATGAGTTTAGAAGAAATGGAAAGATATGATGATGAAGAAAAAAAGCTAGTAATAAAACCTCTGCAAATACAGGTGGGGGCCGACAGAGGAGATTCTTATGACCAATACTGAGCAGCAGTTGCAGTGCACTTCCTGCGAGAAGCAGATAATAGGCTACCGGTGACACTCATACCCGGTTATGGAACAAAATGTGTGCACAAACTGAAACATGTTCTTTTAATGACATCGTTGTTGTTATAGACAAAAAGAAGAAAAATAATCTAGACTATTTTTCAATGGTTTCAAATAACAATCACTCTCTTTAAAAAAAAAACTGACAAAGATCTCCGCTTGATTCTGTGTCATTTACTGCTCCAATTTCTCTCTGCAGCATTTATTTATGCTGTTTAATTTTTTTTACGCAGTGTATTGTTTCAGATGATTAATAATAATATTCATCTCCTGCACTTTCAACTTTTGTAAAATTAGCTTCTAATGTATCTTTTAAAGTTAACGTTAACTGAACTTGAATGAGTGAACTAAATCTTTGGTTGGCTTCAAACTCAGACGAAATTCCTTCTTTATTTTTCTCCTACACTCCGAGAAGAAACTCAAGCGATTTCCACGTGACTTCTCAAGGGACGTGTTGTCTCTATATACAGTTAAGTGCAATTCTGAATGCAAATGACCATGCTCGGACATGAGCTGGCAGTTTAGAACATGTGGGATATATCAACAGCTGATTACTTACCACCGTGTGTTGACTGGTTGGTAAATCTGGATTTTTTTTGTACTTACACACATTCTAAATTTCATTCGTGGATTAAATTTAGGAAAGTTTCTACGAACGGTTGATACATGAGGGCCCTGCAGTTTTCTGAGAGTGTTTAAACTAATTGGAAACATAGTCCAAGACAAAAGCACAATGCAGAATGATGGACAGGGTTAAAATGGAAATTGTCCAGAATCTGCAGAAAGAATGAGGCTTGGTTGATCCCCACCAATCCAAATCCAACTTAGAGATTTCTCTGAGAAAGAAATGAAATCAGATCTTCTCCAAAAGCTGAATAAACTGACAGCAGCTTTCTGTAATGTATATCAAACAAAAAAGGTAAAGAATAATATTACAAAGACTTAACCAGTGAGGTACTGTTCACAATGTGGGTTATCCTACACATCACATAATGGTACAGTTGTCTTAAACTCATCACAACATCTTGGTAAACCAGGCTTCAGGTACACAAGAGGGGAAGAACAATAACTGATGTGAAACATGAGAAATGAACCAGTCTGTAGCTGTAAGAATCTACTAGATCATTTACATACTGGTGGCAGAAACAGGACAGAACTGGTGAGTTAATCAGAGACAAAGTTTAGTTCTTATTGCTTTACTGGTCCACTTTGTCTGGGCCAGTTTTTCAGGTGTATTTGGACAGGGTGTAAATTCAAGCAGAATTAGAACCAGAGCAGCTGTAATCATAAACATGTAGGAAAACCACCAGGAAAGAGTTGGTCAGATATTCAGAGGGAGGGTTGCACTTCCAGGTTCATGTCAATAACGACATTCATGCATCTCCAAACATCACAGCATGCGATGAGGAGGGGTGTAAACATGGGTTATGAGGAATTCTGCAAGCACTGTTGATGATGCACCATCCCTGCACAGATTAAAGGAAAACCCCAGATTTTTTTTTAAACTCCCTCTTCCATGAAGAAGTGGAACAGGGAGATTACAGTAAATATGTCTTTTTTCATAGAGGAAGTCATCTCAATATTAACTGTTTGATTAAATGTTTTAATAGTTAAATTAGTTAGATGAGTGAAGAATGCTGCTTCATTCCAGTGAAACCAGACCAACAGGATGGGAAGGTCCTCACATTTTATTCTTTCTTTTTTGATACTTTGTCACCATGTCTTGCAAACTGCCGTGATCATGATGGTGAATATGAAAGGAAGGACAAACAGGAAAACAATTAAACAATAAAATATGAAATCATAATGCTGAAAACATGACATGAAGCATGAATGAAACTTAAAATATTGCTGTAATTGCAAGAGTGATGCTGCAGTTTTATATGATATTTTAATTTCCAACCATCATGATGGAGATGAAAGACTTTATGGAGCATCCTCTGCTGATTGGCTGAGCCCTTAACACAAAGTCAGCAACAATGAGAGGCTGTAAACCTCTGAGCTCAACTTGTTGCTGACTAATATAGAGAAAGCTGCACAAAGAGTATGTTACGATTGACTCAGTTCACAATTAATAATTTCATTTAATAAATCAACTCAGTTAAACGCTATGATTAATTAATTAATCATATAGAACCTCAATCTCATAACTCTGGGATCATGTTAGCTGCTATATACATATATATATATATATATATATATATATATATATATATATATATATATATATATATATATATATATATAT
>JAOXYM010000009.1:3207724-3221681 GCA_028567055.1 Leptatherina wallacei
ATCGAATCGTTAGATGCATCGAAAAAATAATCGACAGATGCATCGATTCTGAAAATAATCGTTTGGGACAGCCCTAGAGGTGAGAACACTTTTCATTGAACGAATCAGGCGCTCCCAAACTCCACCATGATGGGAGGCTGCCGGGATGTTAAAGTTCCATTTTATGCCATCCTGAACCAAAGCTTTTTGAATCTGATTCAGAGCAGTCAATCTCTCTCAGCTCTCGGTTTGCACCAACAAAATTTGTATCATTGTCAGACCTGATAGTTGAAACTGGTCCTCGTCTACAGATAAACCTTCAGACAGCATTTATACAGGAATCTGAATCCAGGGAATAGACCACTTCCAAGTGAACAGCACGACTGCTCGTACGGGTGAAAAGCATTCCATATCTTTTAATGTAACTTCGTCCTCTTTTAACACTTATAGGCCCAAAATAATCCGTGAAGGGAGCTTCATCAGGCAACACTCTCTCCTCTGGCAAATCTGCCATCATTTGTTCAACAAACTTTCCTCTGTTGCGTTTACATACAACACACTGGGAGATAACCTTTCTGGCTGCAGAATTTGCATTTATGATTCAGTACTTTTGCCTTAACCTGGACAGCATGTGATTCCTCCGTGTGGCCAAGCTTGGTGATGGATATGGGGCATATCTTTGGTTAGAATAGCCGGATGTTTGGCTTCCAGTGGCATAGCTGCTTGGTTCAACCAACCACCCACTCTCACGATTCCGCCATCCATTACCGGGTCAAGCTTGTAGAGCGGACTCAGATGCAGTTTTACAGTTATCATTAAAGCAATTCCTTTTTTTAACTTTTGCTGTTGCTCATACTGAATAATTGTTTTTTCTGCTTTGGCACAGTCCTCTGGGGTCAAAGTTTGTTGTTTGAGTGTGGCTTTAAATTTCAGCATTTCCTTCTCCACCTCTTGCTTTTGATTGTCCAAACTGTGTTCACTTAGGCTTGCACCAGCACAAAGCTCCTTCCTTTTCTGTCTCAACATGAGAACTTCCTTGATCTTGAAAAGCCAGGCAACAGATATTTATAGTTTCATACAGGATGAGAAGAAATGGATCAGATTGTCAATGGCATGTTCTGGTTCCTTTTCAATAACATTCACCATCAGATCTCTTTTGACCTCTGGGTCATCTGCAGGAATCCCATGGAGGTCAACGTTGAGTTTAGGCCATTCCTCCTCTGACCTTTGGAGAAAATCTGGTCCATTAATCCATCTCTTGTCTTTCAGGAAATTTTCACCTCTCAATCCTCTGGACGCTTCTTCTGCAGGATTCTCTTTAGGTCCAACATACCTCCATTGTTCTTAATCTGTTGCTTCTCTGATGACAGAAATTCTGTTTGCCACAAAAGTGTGAAAGCATCTGGATTCGTTGCTGATTTATTTAAGCACTGTTGTACTATCTGTCCAGAAAACAGATTTCTGCAGTGAAAGTAACAACTCATTTTGCAGGAGATTATCCACACTAACAGCATGAACTGCAGCTTTAAGTTCCAGCTGAGAAACTGTCATCTGTTTGAGTGGTGCAACTCTGGCATTTCCCAAAAGAAATGCAACATGTGCTGCATTATTCTTCTCCAGCCTCAAGTAAGATACTTTTCTGTAGCCACTTTGACTAGCGTCAGAAAAATTATGAAGCTGTGCTTTATCAAGTTTCCCCAAAGTCACTTGGTTTAATAGAGTGATCTACTTTGAACTCTGACACCTTCTGGAGGTCTTCAAGCCAGTCAGACCATTGTTTGGAAAGAGGATGGGGAATGGTTTCATCCCACCCCAGACTTCTTTTGCAGAGTTCTTGCAGCAATATCTTGGCTTGCATACTGAAAAGGAGCCAAAATTCCCAAGGGATCATACAATGAGCTAACCACCGACAGAATGCCTCTCCTGGTTTGTGAGTGGTCCTGTGCTGAAGTCCTGAACTTAAACTTATCAGTTTCAATGCGCCATTGGAGCCCCAGTGCCCTCTCCACTGGAAGTTGATATGAATCCAAATCCAGTCATTTGATGGCCTTCATTTCCTCTGATATGGAAGAGAGCACTGTGCAACAGTTGCTGATGCATTTTGAAAGTTTAAATCCTCCTTTGCTGCAAAGCACAGTTAGTTCCTTTAACATCTGCACTGCATCTTCCTCCGTAGCCAGGGATTTCAAGCAGTCATCCACATAAAAGTTATTTTTGACTGTGCCAACTACCCCTAGAGGGAACTCTTGTGCATTATCATCTGCAGTTTCCGAAAAGCATAACTTACACAGCTCGATGATGACACAGCTCCAAACAAATGCACCTTAATTCCATGTTCCAGTACAGGTTGAGAAGGATCACCATTCTGCCACCATAGAAAACGCAGGAAGTTGATGTGCTTATGAGAAACGTGAATTTGGTGAAACATTGCATCAAAATCAGCCATTATAGCAACAGGTTCCTGTCTAAATCGGTTCAGGACTCCGATGAGTGAGTTGGTAAGATCAGGTCTTTGCAAAAGTTGACAGTTCAATGATGTTCCTTTATATGTGGCTCCACAATCAAAAACAACTCTCAGCTTGCCTTTCCTGGGATGATAACCACCACGGTGAGGGATATACCACACCTTTCCATCACCTTGTTTTAACTCATCTGCAGGCAAAAGTTCAGCATATCCTTGTCATATCATGTCATTCAAAAATGCAGAGTACTCCTCTTTGTAGAGGCTGTCCTTGTCAAACTTTCTTTTCAAACTCTGGAGGCGCTGTTCTGCAATGCAGTGGTTATTTGGTAAGTTGGGATTTACCTGTTTATAATTTATATTTATATATATATATATATATATATATATATATATATATATATAAAAATGATACAAAAAAATGTATTCAAAGATGAAGAAAGGGATAGGGCCTTGTTCCGGAGGGTGATGGCAGGGATGATCTCCGGTACCTTCCTGTCTTGCAACGGACTTGACGAAGCCTCTCACTGAACACACTGTTGTTTCTTGACTGTGTTGTGTAGAGGATGTGAAGAATTGTCCATTATTATGAGCAGCTTGTGCAGCATTCTTCTCTGGACAATCAGCCAGGACAGAACCAGCCTTCTTGATCAGTTTGCTGAGTCACTTGCAGTCTCTGGTGCTGCCCCAGCAGATGGCTCAACCAATCAGATAAGAATTTTTGGAGCCCAAAAAGAAGAGAATTCTGCCAGCCTTTTGTGTTGAGAACTGTCCTAAACCACGTCCACAAGAACAAACTTCTTGCGGAGTATGTAAAAACCCTTAGTTGGCAACAATGTATGGGCTTTTTCTATTCGTGCAGAAATGCATATGCCGTCAACAATTAGGTGCACCACTCCAATTTTACATGCACAAACTGGCACATGCACATGGCATTACAAGCCCTGGAACCACAACATTTAGTTGTAAAGGTTTTAGTGCATTTTAGGCTAATTCTGACATCATAGCAAAGCTAAATATCCCTAACTTCTTGTGAGTAGTGTAGCTTATTTACTCACCCCAGTTCCAGGAGGATTGTGGCTTTGTGGTGGTCCCATACGATGACCCTTGTGTCATAGGAGGCGGTGGCCAAGAGCGCCCCGTCTGCTGAAAACTCACAGGAAACCACATCATTGTGGTGTCCTTCCAGCTTCTTTATTAATGTGTACCTATCCATGTTCCATAGGAACACCTGCAAATTCAAGAAAGGACCATTACAGTTCAGGAATTTACTTAAAAAAATTATTATGTGCTATCTTTATTTTAGTTTTAATTTCTACATATGCAGACAGCAACTAGAAATTTAAGCAAACAATAATATAATATCAGATATGCTCCAGGTGAAATGCTTTGCAACCATAAGCACTTAAAATTACAACACATGTTAAATTTCTACATCATTTAACACAAGATACACTTTATAATTATGTTAAGAAGATCTACACACACAAAAACGAAAAAAACGAAAATTTAAGATAACATGAAATTACTCCACTGGTTTCCCTTTTCAGAGTTTTAGTTTTCTGTGTTTACTTTAGGTTGGCATCTCCAGCAGAAGCCTACAATGAGAAACAGATACTGCAAAAGAAAAACATTTTAAGACCCAAGCCCCATAAGTGCACACGGACACACAGAAAAGTAATGAATGTACAATTTAAGTAACTTCATAACAGTTTCTGCATTACATTTAAGATGCGGATTTAATAGTATTCACATAAAATGAAATCCAGAATAATCTACTCCTGTCATGTTTCTAACAACAGAAAAAAAAAGCTTTAGGGGAAAAGGCCATTTTACCAGTAGCACATTATCAAAAAAATTCTGGAAACACCAAACCTGAATAAAGATGATACTTCTTTTTTTGTTGTTTTTTGTTTTTCCAAGAAAAATTAAGGAAAAACACAAAAGACGACATAAAACCATTTCAGTTAATAGCTGGATGTTCTGGCTGTAAACAACGTCCACCTCCAGACAAAATTATTATTTGAGCCCCTTTCAGACTTGCTTTGAAAGCGGTAATAATGAAAAGCAGACTTTGTCTTTTTTACCGTTTGCACTCAGACAAACGTTCCGCTCTTTTACCTTGGAGTTGTGGCAGACATGTACCGGCTAGCCCCCATGTCATAGGAGCGGAAATGTTGCAGCATGTTGTTTTGACTGAACGCACAAGAAATGTTGAGGGAAGGGCTGTCCCCGTGGGTGCACACATTAGCTGCGTTTACATGGAGCACTTTTGATCCGATCGAACGTCCAATCAGAATAAAAATCTGTCATACAAACACCTCAGCTGATCCGATCGTCTATGATAGGAAATAATTTCCGATCTGATCGAGAGGGGTAGTTTAAACCTTTTCACGATCAGATAAGCAGGAAAAAATAACCATGTCAACACTCATTCCAATCGGTTCCGGGTGGATGTTGTTTCTGTGCATGACATAATGAGTTTCAGGGAAGACTTGAACAATGGCAGTAGCAAAACAGAATGGGACTGTGGCAGATACAATGTTTTTGTTGAAAACTGAAATAGTTTCAGGATTATTGAGCTGTTTGATGGTCATAATTTTCAAAATAAAAAAGGAAAACCCCTCTTTTATCGAACTACTAGCACTTGCGCATGTCCATAAAGGGTTAGAATGTATTCAATCTGTCAAATATATAAACACACAACGGATCGGATAATTTTATCCAGCGTCCAGGTAAATGTGTCAGCCTTAATCTCTGATCAGATTGATTTCAATCGGATAGATTAAAAAATGTGTCCATGTAAACGTAGCTATTGATGACAAAAATACTTTGCACAATAACGTCCTATCTTGTTTCTACAAATGACCTGTCCGTAACATTTCCCGATATCTGAACGTGGCCGGAATGTAGGGTTGACATGATACTAAAATTTCAAACTTCATACCAATACTAAGGATGGTGCACGTGCGCAATACTCAATACTATAGAGTAGGAAAAACTTAAAAAAAAAAAAAAAAAAAAGAAGAATGTCAGAACACCACAAAAATACCAGAATCCAAATAAAATCTATTGATAAATATAATAAAAGACTTTAACAATGTAAAATAAATGCATTATATTAAAGCTTTTTGTTTGTGCAGGGATATAGTATTCTAAGACTGTTTGCAATCTGTGGTGCAAAAAATGCTACTTTAAAAAAAACTAACAAATTCAACCACTAGTTAGTGAATTTATTTACATACATGCCCTTTTATACATAATACTGGAGAACAGGTCAAGCAAACAACAGAACAAACGAACTAGTTAAGATTATTTAGTTTTTAACAAATTTAACTAAAAAACATTTTAAAAGATGAACTTGTAAATGTTTTTGTCTAAAATCTTCATTCAAAAGGCATTTATACTGAAAGCCCGGGTGGGATCAGCAAGTAAAAGCTTCAGGCTGGTAATGAAGCAGAAGAGAAATCTCCCGCTCTGACTCCAGCTCAGAACTGAGCTGCTGCTGTGCCAGCATGAGCCCATCGTGAGCGCTTCTGCAAAGGGAAGAACCAGCAGTAACACCTGCGGCTCACGTCACATCAGTCTCTAAAAGTCATCAACACCAATAAAAGTTGCCAGATTTGTTGCTAGCCATTTTTTTTCTTGTCGGCGAGTCGCTACAGAGGTCTAAAAACTCGCCAAGTTGGCAACACTGTAAACAATGGGCCCTTCAGGGAGATGCTGTAGGGGAGGGGCTGCGCGCTGCAGCCCCTGTTTAAAATGGGCAGATGTGGCTGGTCCTTTCTGCGAATTAGCAACCGCCAAAGTTGCATTTAAGTGCAAATGAATATCTAACTAGATACTACATTCTAGTATCGGTCAGTATCAAAGTATTGTTTTTGTTTTTTTAAACAACCCCAGTTAGAAGTCCGCAAAGAAGCGATATGTTTGAAAAGACAACTCCGGTTAAAGAGAGGATGGACTTCAATGCAAATATTCCGCAATGCAAGTCTGAAAACAGCTTTGGTAATATGAGTACTGCCTGGTTCAGATTATACGATTTTTTTCTTTGTTCACACAGGTTGCTATGTCAGATTTACAGACATGGTGTCATAAATTTGTTCGGTGTCTCGTGCCGGCAAGTGGCCACACTACAAAAATGGCCTCCAATCATTGCGTGCTGTCGAGCACCTTCTGAGAGCCCAAGACGGGGAGGCGGGACCAGCAGCTGTCAATCATGGCAACAGACACACTTTGGCTGTGTCTGAATGTCCATCCTAACCCCTAACCCTTCATTCAAGACATAGGGCTGCACTACATAGCACACTATTTAATGTAATCATTATGCTGGCAATTCAGACACGAAGCTGACTCCTTTCCCCACCGCAGATCACATGACTACCAGCTGTCACCATGGCAACCCTGATGCCTGTAAATATGTTGTTCCAAATCAAATCCAAACTCTTATGTGAAATTATTTCTTTATATTGTGTTTTATTCTCTCTTTGTTGCATATCAACTCAATATTAAATTAAAGGTATCAGGTTTAATTTGAACCTGCTTCGATGTTCATGCCACTTGCCATTTGATGCAGCATATTCAAATCAGAGAAATGGTTTCAGTTTAAAATTTTAGCATCTTCTTACTGACATGAATTGAACTAAAAATCATAAAAATAATATAACGTCAGATAACTAGACAGATGGGGAGAATGCCAGTTGTTGCGTTAGCAAGACAACGTGGAAGTGATTAAAGCTCCTGCCCGCAATGCATTGTGGTCTATATTGACCTGTCTAGTGACCATCGATGCTCACTCTTGCAAAACTCTTGCAATTTAAGAAAAGGAATGTTAATTTATATGTACCGAGAATTGGCACTCTGTCTTTCTCTTGGTCAATATGTAGGAACATGTCATAGCACAAAAAAAATAAAAAATTCTGACATGCCAGACTTTCTGTCATGGTCATTAAGGGTCCTAGACGACAGATTGCCAGCCTTTCATAAGGTCCCTACACTGGGTAAGGATGCTTGGGTAACAGTAACTGCTAACAGTGAACATTTGTGACACGTCTGTCGGGTCAAAATCGGGCTCAAATCATGTAGTCTGAACCAGACAATATATGAACTGAAAATAGCTTATGTTTGTTTGTTTTTATTATCAATATGTGAATACTTCTTGTTGCTAGCATGTGTATTTTAATCTATCTTTAAAGTCAATGGTGGGTTGAAGCCCTAAACGGAGCATCACTGACCCTAAAAAGCCATGAAAAATATTTTATTCTACACTGTGTGCCAGATGATTCTGCATGTAGGATTTATGCTAATAAAATATTTTAGAAAGTCCCAGTTTCCATGCCGTCTGGGAAAACACAAGGATCTGACAATGAGATCTAGGGCTAAACTATCCATGGTCTTCCAAGTTTAATGATGAGAGAGTTGTTAAGGTGATATAGAAAGACTCCATTTTAACATCAAGAATCAAGAATCTTTTATTGTCATTATGACAAGCACAATGAAATTTCGTTTAGCAGCTCTTGGCTTAAAACACACTAAGACACAAATATAAATATTTCTTAAGTGACTAGGGGGGTGGGGGGTGATGGATTTTACAGCTCTGGGGAAGAAGCTGTGTTTCAGTCTGTTTGATGGGCTTTGATGGTCCTGAATCTCTTTCCAGAGTGAAGAGGTACAAACAGTTCGTGTCCTGGGTGGGTGGGGTCTGCAGCTATACGACTGGCCCTTCTTTGGACCCGGCTGTCGTATATTGAGTCCAGGAGCACGAGAGGACGCATGGAACTCGCATGGAACATGAGAAAATGGAACTGGATCCGGAAACATTTGTTTTTAGAAAAAATTATCCCCTACGTAATAAATAAAATACAACAGGTGACAGGGCTGGGCGATAATTTGATAACGTTATTGATCGATAAACATGTGGTACAGTAGATAAAAAGGGGCTTGATAAAAAGATTAAAAGAAAAACAGCCTATCATGTAGCTTAATACTACAGTTGTTACTTCCTCCCAATCAATCACAAACGCAGACCCAGGCACACTCTGCCACCAAGCCCCGCCCTGCCCCTCTCAAACCACAACAAAGAGAACATGTGTTGCAAAAGATACTGGTGCAAGAGTGAGCAAAGGAAACTGTCCTGGAGAAAGGTTTCAGTAGTTTGTCAGCACGGATATGTTTTGGGTTCCATTAAGGCTATCAAACTTAATTTGTTAATGGCGCGTTAACGCAAATTCCGTTAAATGGTGCAAATTTTTTTCCAACTGTCGGCTAAACAGACACGGAATGGATCTTTTACACGGGCAGTTTAGCTTTAAAGCTCTGAATGCTGGTTTTCTGGACAAGACTAAGGTATTTTATCTACTGTTGATGTGAACTGAGTTACCGCCCGTATGTGGCGTCTCAAATACCCCCTGCTGTGCAGCAAACAGCTGATTCAGAGATCAGCTGACAGTCCGTGCAGATAGCTGCAAAGATGTCATGATCATTTTATTGCAGCAACATTTCATTAGTTGATCTGGATAAGCTACAGAAGCTGGAAATAATGCTTGAGCCTTACAGGATATTTACTCTAGTTTATAGCATTTTGCTTTCTAAATGATGGTGAGAAGTAAAGTCTGTAATTGCACCTTGTTTCCCCGTTTAACCGGGTTTATTTCCAGACTTGAGGTATTCATAGAAATGGCATATAACTCCATGCAAAAGAAGGCTTAACCCGGCCACGCAGTGAAGAATGGAAAATGAAACTTTAACTTACAGTGACATGTACCGTAATCAGGACTAAGGATCTGTTGTTTACTCTTTGTGGGCTTCCTAACAGTTAAATTAGTATTATACAATAATAAATACCCTGTTAAAAACATAACATAAAATAGATTAAACTAAAATAAAAAAAAAATAAAAAATTCGACAAGTATGGAATTAATCAAGGCGTAATTCAGGACACACATGGGATTAATAATGATTAAATATTGATAAAAAATGACAGCCCTAGTTTTGATCCATTCCAACTTTCAGTTCTGATAAATAAAAAAAAAGGTGGTTTAATAAATGTAGGATTTGAATTTATTGTTTGTGTGTTCTTTATTAAACGTAGGTCATTGAGCAATAATATAAAATGGCCAGGGCTGCACTTAAAATATATCTTAATTTTTTTTTTAAAAATGATCAATAATTATCCTTTTTTTTTAATTTATATGCTTTTTCCTATAATTGCCCAGCCCAAACAGGTGAACATTTTCCGTTTTTTACATCCTGTTTAACTGTTCTGTATAATAATCTGGAACTCTGTATTTAGAGGGGTGTTTTTATCATTGGTAGTTTAGTTCAATAAAATCCAGATGTTTATACAACCTCATATAATTCATGATAATTAAAAAAACTAATAATAGTCATTCAAATTTATTATTTAGGAGAAATAAACAAAAACTGCAGAGTAATCTGGAACACAGTGTAAATGCTCTGTTCACCTGCACTGAACAATCAATCCTGTTATATGTTGGTCATGTTTCTGCTGAGTTTATCTGCAGGTAAATGTCATTTCCTTTAGCTGATTTACTACAGCTTGCTCACAATGACTCCCAGGTGTTTACTTTTTTAGCCACATCATTTCTAATCTGAGGCCACGCTGCATTCCTAACACTCTGCCATCTTCCTTGTAATTTCCCCTTTGAACTTTCCCATTTTTGTATCTTATCCAATTTTAAAGAGAGCTGATCAAGAATGACCAACATCTTCTGCCCCATGATAAGTTGAATAATCCTTAAGGAGTTTAAGAAAAGTCAGAATCAGAGAATGTCGAGCTGTTAAGTGAAATAGTTTTTGTGACTTTTGCTGAATGAAGAGTCAGGAATGAAGTTCATATAAGCAGTGTATTTTTAGAAGTAACCACCCCCTCAGCTTTTTTTTGTATTTTTCAAGGTTACAACTTGTAATTTCTATGTATTAAAAAACAAAAACAAAACTTCATTTAATCAATTCTAACAGTTTTTTTATAATTCAAAAAATATGTTAAAGTTCATCCATTGCAACTCTGCAGTGAATGCTACAAAATACAAAAAACAAAAAAACACACATTTATCAAAAAATCCCAAATCAACAAAGAAACATGGTATGTTCAAATGGTCCTGTCTACAGGAAGAGGTTGGGAGGGAGGGGTAGGGGTGGGGACGGTTGGGGAGGAATAAGGGGTATCAAACACCCGTTTACATGTTTAAAGTGAAATATATGAAATAGAAGGACTGCAACAGCAGAGGTAGACAGACATGGAGCAGCACCTACGTACAGATTGACCTTGTGGGTCAGGTGCCAGGCTGCCCCTGGCCACGCCTTTGGGCATTGTGCACTGTGCGTCCAAGGTTTTTACCGGCTGCTCAAAATGTCAGCGCGGCGCTCCCTTCAAAACCAATCACACACTGAGCTCTGCCACCACCTGTGACAGGGAGAGCAAGACACACACTGTAGGGACACATATAGCCTAACAGAACTACCACCATTACCACTATGTTCAGAATTATTACGGTTCAACAGAGTAGATACTAAGTAGAAGATATGAGTAATTTCCTCCAACGGTGGCAACAGACACATTTCAATAAAGAACTGCATTAATAACTCAATGGTTTTTATAAATAAATTCTACTAGTTATTACTTGAATATTCAAAAGACTACTTTCCACAAATAATTTCATTTGATCCGTTTTTGTTCGTTTTCCCTCCACTTTTTCCCCCCCAAGTCTTTCCAGCAGGGATACAATGTTTGTTGAGTTTTACTTTAGCTACATGGACTTCATGAAGTCTCTGTTATTCGCCTGCTTGAAAACTTCCCAACCCCAAAAACCAATTCTTGACAGTAAAGGCAAAAAAAAAATAAAAAAATGAAGCTGCATGTAACTCAGCTCATGACACAAAGTTTGTTTCAAAAGTAGAAATGGGAAGGGAGGAAAAACAGGAAGTAAGGCTGATTGAGCATAATGGTCACAAGCAAATTCACAAAGGTTAACTACAAAACTGCACATCAAAGAAAATAAATTTAAAACAATCAAAAGGAAACATGAACACGTACTGCTTTGCCTGCACCAACTGAACACAGGATAGAGGAATCGGGGGAGAAGGCACTGCAGTACACCCAGTTCTGATGTCCACGTAAAACCTTCACCATGTTACCTGGAAGACATAGAGGGCATGCTTCACTCTTGAGAAAAACTTCCATTAAAAGTCATAGATTGATCAATTAGATTAGTCAGCTTGTTTTCATCCTGTTGCTTAGGGATAAAAAGGTCCTAAGTCTTATTATATATCTGTTTATTTGAATCAGGTTTGTTGAAAATTACATTCCATGTTTCAGTGAGAGTTCCTGTCCTAAATAAATGGAATAAAAAAAGGTTATGAGAATGTCTTTAATATTCAACAAAGAATGGTGTTGTTATATAAATATTTGTAAATGAAGATATATTGAATTGGATTTAATCTAAATTGAATTGAATTTGGAAAGATGAAACATCTTGGTGCAGACATTGAAGGATCTGTTCTGGACTATGTGTGCATAGTCTAGAAGTAAAGTCCGCTTTGTCCTTTCTTCCAGATGCTTCTGTGTTGCATTTCCAGTCCAGTCTGTTGTCCAGCTGAACTCTGAGGTACTTGTATTCATCCACCACCTCCCCCTCTTCTCCCAGAATGTAAACTGTGTTTTGATTACTCCTGTTCCTCCTGAAGTCAACAATCATCTCTTTTGCTTCGTTTGTGTTCAAGATGAGGCGATTAACCAGCGGTTTGAATCCTGTTTCATCCTAGTCAATATGTAATTGTGTATTTGGGAAACACACTTGACCCACCCAGCCTCCAGTGTTGGCATCTCTGATGTATGAAGGTAACTGGATGTTGGCTGCCATGTTTCCATCAGTCCATCCTAGAACAGCTGTGGTCTTACATGAAGCTGACCACTATCAGAGTGTGAATGTAGAGTGACTGAATAAAGGATTGTGAAACACTTTGACTTCCTAAAAAAGTGTTATATAAATCTAATCACTCATTATTATTAATATCGAACAAGAGTAATAGGTTATTTACTACTAAATAAGCCATCAAACTTTCTCAATGCATGGACCATGGCGATATGCCGAGTCTGGACAGCAGACATCAGAACGACAAAAACAAAGGAAGCTCAGCGAACATGAATAGGTATGCAACTCTCTTACCATCATCTTTGAGGTCCCATATACGAAGGGTCTTATCTCTTGATGCCGAAACCAACATTAAGCTACCATCAGGGGCAAAAGTTAAGTCTCGCACTATATCAGTATGATCCATCAAATTCAGCAACAGTTTTCCTAAGGGACAAAGAAGATCAAATCAAACAGATTTCAGAGACAGGAAGTGCTTAAAAGCCAAAATGCTGTTGATATGAACAATTTAATTTCTATAGGACTGTCCTTTGAGAAGATATAATACAATTGTAACAGGATATATGATTGCTGTATCTTCACAATCAATTTGTCAAACCTTATTATCATCTTATAAAGTTCAAGACAAAAACCATGTGTTCTCACCAGTGTAAACATCCCAGATCTTGATGCGGCCATTGTTGAGGCCTGTAGCCAGGAGTAGCTGGTCCTGACCGAATCTGAAGCGGTGCCAACCAATGTTGACACAGCGGCTCTGTTTTTCTGGTACAGATGAGCCAAAGGCCAAGCCCCAGACAATGTCTCCACAGTCTATGGTGTGTTCGTGGGGTTCACCAGCCACCGGGATCACCTGGCCTCCATCATTGTTCTGACTAGACAGACACTGGGGGCTTGATGCATCAGTGCCCTCATTACTATGGCCCGCTGAACTATGGAATAAGAGGAAAACAATGCAAGATCATAATTATATAGAAACCGAGAACATAGATCTGTTTTTCCCTAGTCTGTACGTAACTGTGACAAACTGAGTCAGTAGCTACGTTTACATGGACAAATATTTAATCTATCTGATTGAAATTAATTTGATCATAGATTCCAGCCAACAGGTTTACATGGACGCTGGATAAAATTATCCGATCTGTTGTGTGTTTATATGATGGACAAATTTAATATGAGTTTAACTATTTTGAGATGTGCAGTGCATACTAAGTCATAAGAAGGAGGGTTTTCTACTTAGAACCTTTTGAATGTCAAAATGCTCAATAATCCTGAAAACTCTTTCCGTTTCCAACAAAAACATTGCATCGGACATCTGTTTTAGTGTTCAAATCTTCCCTGAAACTTGTTATGTCAGGTAACTCCCACGTGGTTCTAGCATGCGCAGAAACATACACCTGGAAACTATCAGAATGGATACTTATGCTAGTGGCATACATGTCAACTTTTGTACAGTTTTTTGTACAACATCCAGGGCTGTACGCTTTGCTTTTTCACTAGGAGCACAAGTGCTCCCAAATGAAAAAATTTAGGAGCACAGAAAAAAAATTGGAGCACCATGAATTTTTTTTAAATAGCACCTTCTCTTCCACAGTTTCTGTTACATGTCTGTTATGTCTGTTCGTGT
>JAOXYM010000009.1:3233215-3245119 GCA_028567055.1 Leptatherina wallacei
CACACACACACACACACACACACACACACACACACACACACCACACACACACACACACACACACACACACACACACATGATTTAGATCATTAATCAAAAGTAGGACATTAAAATAACCACTGTTATTAAGGAGTGGTGCACATGCTTAACTTATATTGGAATTCAATGTGCAGTTTTACAAACAAACAGCAACACAGGTGATTTAAGCTTCTCTGATGCAAGACGTGGATGCCTTTCTATTAAAGCAGCCTTTGAGTTTCGGCATGAACTGTGGATTTAATTGCAGAAATAATTAAGAACAATAAAAACACTTCTTTTTCACGACCATATTGATTTCTTTTAGTGTTTGGAAAAATGAACTCCTCATAAAAGCACTGATTTTGTATCCTGCCCAATATGTTTGGTGTGAGTTTATAACAAAGGGCAGAACCATCGGGAATATTGTCTGTCTAGAAATTTGTCATTAATATGGGTTTGCATTCTTCTCTGTCAGTTTTTCTTTTCAGTGCTCTTAAAATGAGACGTTGCATTGTCATAAACACAGACACAGGCCCACTGGGAATGTGCGTAATTAAGTGCAAGGTGCATCAGCTGTTCATCTGAGCTTTAAGAAGAATTAGCAGCTAAGCTTCTCCTTCATCGCTTCTATCCCTCTCTCTCTCCTTTACCTCTTTCTCTCCCACATTTTCACTCCTTGGTCCACAAAGTGAGAAATCCAATCTTGCACCCCCGCTTACTGAAATATTGAATACTTACAGATAAAAATAAGGACTGAGAATTGTTTCCCACTCACTATTGGCAGGAAGGAAATGGTTCAAATTCAGAAACTTTGCAACCTGCCAGTAAATAGTTGAGTCAATGTTGCTGGTCTAATCAACACAAGCTCAAGCTGTGGGGCAATATAAAGGTTTGGTTTTCACTTTTCAGGTGCATATTTGAGGATGGTAAACAAAATGCACCATGTAATGCAAAACAAGATTTTTTCAGACCATATATGAATCTCTTCTAAATAATCTCTCCCATGGGGACAGCCTCACGTCACAGTTGCCATGCACACCCAGGTATTAATCCCTGGGCTTGAATCTCCTGCTCCCCAGGGGACTGAGGGAAGTCATGGAACGCCAAACACATGGCAGGAGCTGCACATTCAGAAACACACACTCACCCAGTCTACTGACACACAGCTGTGGTCATGAGTTGGCCTCCTGAGAGGTGCACTCAAGTTTTTTTTTTGTTTTTTTTAAACTCTTCAGCTCTATCTTACCTCTTTTTATATGGCATTACTCAACCTTTGAGCAATTATTTCTCCCTTTTTCTCTGTACCAGGAATCAGAGCTCTCACTGTTTTTCTACAAGGACTTACACAAAGGAACTTAATGACTGACTGTTACATTTTTTCCACTTTTTTGTAAAGAGTGCTGCGAATGCTTGATTCATGCTTCTGGTTCATCCAGGCCGGTAGTCCATGCTTTTCCTTCCCTTCACCCTGAAGAATGCTCATACAAACACACTCACGGCATGGAGAAATGAGGTATCGATGATGTTTCTCTAGCTGATGTTTAAATAACCCCCTCCTCAACATCTCCTCTGCACAGCACACAGTCTAATGAATTAAAGTGCTTAATGCACTTCCCCTTATAAATCACAGCCAAGACAAGACGAGGGGAATTCAGAAAGGAGAGGGCAAGAGAGAGAAAGACAAAAAATATCAGAACGAGATGAACAAATAAAATCTCTACCCCAATGCAAGGTCATGTTGTGAATAGTCCTCTGCTCATGAGTGTGTTTTTAGCTGATAGACAGTGAATGGCTATATACAGAAAGTCTCCATTTGTGTTGAATGGACATGATTTAGGGACCAGTCCTCCTCACTGTGCTTAATCATTGCCACGGTGCCCTTCAGTCCGGCACAAACAAAGACAGCCAGTCTGGTTAAAACACAATAGATCATCAGTGTTCCCTCTTTTAGGATTAAAAAAGCCTTAATCGTGTAGCCTACAGCTAAATAAATACTCATGTATCAAAGTGTCATGCTGTGTGATCACAGTAAAGTGATAATAAAGGTACTCCTAACAGACAATTTTACAAAGATACCTTTAAATTAGGTCCAATGCAGAGTAAACAAACAAAAAAAAACTCACTCACCTACTGCACAACCAATTTAAACATCACAAATTGACCAATCTCAACCTATAATGCATGTATGGATTCTGAGGAAGCTGGCACACCCACGGAATATATACAAACAAAGGCCCAATCCCAATCCTCCCCTTGGACCTACCCCTCTGCTTTTCAGAGGTGAAGTAGCCCTTTTCTTTTAGGGATCAAAGACTCGTGCAAAATCATCCAAACTGCCCCCAAAGCAATGGCTGAAGAATTGGATGATGACTACTCTTTGATCCCTGAAGGAAACGTGGACCCTTTGCAAATGGACAGTAGAGTCAAGGAAATGAATTGGGATTGGGCAAGAGACATGATGACAATGATGATGATAATGTATTTCCTATTGATGTCTGTTTGTATCATATGTAACCCACTGTATGTATTCTGTTGTCTGCATCTCTAAATTTTACCTTGTGCTGTTTCTATTTAATTTATTTTATTCTTTTTAGTTTGTTTTAATTCTTCTATTTTTAAAGTTTCAATATGCCCCTTGTCTTTAATGTTTTATCTATAGCACTTTGTGTTGTCTTGTACATGAAACGAGGGCACAGGGAGAATTTTCACCATACTTTGCACAAAGAAAACTCCAGCTAACCAAATCCTTTGGAGCAATATATTGTGAGGAAGCCATGCTAAGCACGATTATATTGTGTTCTCATGGATATGTGCTTCCAAAAGCAACTTGAAATATTTGAATGAATAAATAGTATTTCACAGATGCTAATATTTGATAGTGATGGTCCAAGCGTCCCTTCTAGGCAGATTCCAATTACTGAGACTCCCCTGAGATTATTTGTGGGCACCTTGAAGAAATATTACAAATCACAGCTTTGTGTCTTCCTAAGAGGAAGGGTCCCCAGCAAAGATAGCACCAGAGTCATTTCAACCATGACGTGTTCACTTGATGGGGGGGGGGGGGTATGCTGAAATATTAATGAAGCTGGATTTTAAATCTGGCTTCTTATTAACCTACATCATAAGAATCCCAACTCAGCTTGATTAAATAAGGAGCTTTATAGCTACTTTTATAGATACAAACTGAACAAAAAACAAGCATGGTGAGGGAGGGAGGGAGAAACAAAAGCACAAGTGAAAGACTAGGTTTGGCATTTTCCCTCTGTTGTTATATGGCAGTTGCTTTGAAGAAAAGCTTGTGGGAAAGCCTCCTGCTTTTGCTCTGTCTGCACTCTTGTCCCTTACAGACTTGCTCAGTAACAACAATGCATACAGCAGGCACAATATTATTATGCACAGACACCCACACAGAACAATATACTGCGTACAATACCAATCCAGATAATGGCATTACACAGACATAAAAAGGCTGAGCGGAGGGTGTGCTGCACTGACTTTATTCCCCTAGTTTCATATATCCCAGCCTACACACACACACACAGTCTCTTGTGTCTGGTTCTGCTCTGTATCCCCTCTTACTTGGGTCTCTGGTTCTGTGCCACTGTCCCAAACCACCCCGACCCCTCCCCATCCCTACATGACCGCCTCTTTTGTTCGCCCGTCTGGAATTTAGCTCCTGGATGAAGGGGCCTCGGCAAGGGACAAAACACACTTCGCACAGCATTAAATAGTGGCCCAAACTCTGTTCTGCAAGCACCTCACATTTGCACACGTTCAAAAATTTGGATGGATGCCTACCAAATTCTCCAGTTCTCAAAAGTAACACCAGGCTTTTCAGGAGACCCTGAAGTCTGGCAGATTATCCAACATTACATACAGCAGGGGAAGAAGGAACTGCATTCTCCTATAATGGCAATAAAGGTGTAAGATATGAACAGAAAAAGGACATTTTATGTGTGGTATAGGCTGAAAGAGTTTTCTATTCCCACTTTATTATTCATATTCTCACATCACAAATTCCAATTCCACTTGTAAACACCTTTCGACTTGCATTACACATTTTAAAGACAATCAACACCTAAAGGCAAATTGTGAACGAGAGTAAACCGTTGAAGCATGCAGCTTGGTAATTTGCACAACGGCACCACTGACAGATATTTACACTCTACCAAATGCTGTAGCCAACATGTGCCTCAACAGAAGACGATAAAAGAATTTTCTCAAACAAAACTTAACATTAACGTCTCTTAGTATCAATTAGGAGTTGAATGTGCATTTGATTAACTAATAATGATAACTCCTTGCTATTTGAATTCATAATTCACACAAAAGCAAATTGAACCTTTAGCAGAACATTATAGAAACAAAGAATTTAAACCTTTTCCCATAACAGTTCAAACAAGGAATGACCAGGGTGTGTGATATCATTAATGATGTTCGCTTTATCGTTCATTCTATTATTGTAAATGGTGCCTAGATAAGGAACTGCCATCCCGATAATGTGCTGTTGCCTTCACCCCATGATGGAGGCAATGATGTTCAGAGATTGCACAGTTGGCATACCACGCAGTGGAGCTGTTGGTCAGAATGGCCTTGATGGTGCTTCTGTAAAAGTAGCAGTTTTGGAGGTAGTTTGGCCCGTTTGAGTTTGCTCAGAAAATTAAGTCTTTATCCATGACAGCTAGTTTGACAGTGTAACTCCCAGGAACTGTAGATTTTCAACTTACTCTACCAGCTCCTTGTCTATGTATAGGAGAGCATGGTGGTCCTGCGGAAAGTCAATGATCATTTCCTTGGTTTTAGTGATGTTGAGAATCAGGTCGTCTTCTCTACACCATATAGTGAGATGCATAACTCCGCTCATGCATGCTAACTTCGTCCTCCTCAGAAATCAGGCCCACTATTGTCGTCTCATCCATGAATTTAATGGCGGTGTTCAAGCAGTGGATGGGAACGCAGTCATATCTGGACAGTGTGAAGAGTGTTGGGCTCAGCACACATCCCTGAGGGGTACCAGTCATGAGGGGGATGATGGAAGAGATGACAGGGGTGTCAGAGTGAGATATCAAGCTACACTGATTCCATCTTCTGTGGTCCTACAAGCAAACTGGTGCCAGTCCAGGTCAGGTGGGATGACATTTGTGTTGTGGGAGAGCACCAGTTACTCAGAGCACTTCATGACGAGTGGTGTTTGTGATCCAAGATGATAATAATTTGAGCAATTCACAGCAGATCTTTGGAGCATGGGGGTGATAGCTGATTTGAGGCATATTGGGACAACAGTTTGTTGTAGAGCCACATAAATATGTTGGTTAACACATATGTCAGCCAATCCGTACATACCTTTAGAACCAGCCCCCCCCCCAGGAACTTCATCAGGGCCAGCAGCCTTATCACCCTCAGGGCAGTCCTCATCTGATGATAGTGGAGGACCAGTGTTGGTCTGTCATCATGAGTAAGGAGTGAAGCTGTCTCCTCTCACAGTGAGTCAAAGTGGGCACAAACTGGTTTATGGCATCAAGCAGCATGGCCTCGTCATCAGGCAGCAGGATGCTAGTTTTCTAATCCATTAGTGCCTTAGATGCCTTTCCACATGCTGTGGGGATTGTTGTGATGCATTAACGTGATGCGCTTCCTGTATTTGCGCTTTGCATCCTTGATGCCTCTGTGGAGAACCCCTTGCTTCAGTGTTTGCCTGCTTATGCCCAAACCTGAAGGCTGCGTCATGCTTCTGGAGTAATACCCTTACATGAGCATTAAACCAAAGTTTGCACAGGGGAACTTGAGTCAACCATGCTGTATATGCATGCTCTCCATCATTAGTATGCTTGTTTAGTAAGGCTGAAGTGATATTATCCGTTTCACAGTATACAGTGCAAGAGGAAAACCTGTAATCATCACGCTGAGGATTATTTCAAATAAGTTATAAACAACCTATTGGATGTGGCACTAAAACAGCAGAATCACTAACAAAAATAGATTACCAAAGTTTACTGACTTTAGAAAAATCTGGAAGATTACCCACCGAAGACTACACAGGGGAGGGCCTGTCCACTGGAAACTCTCATACACCAAAAGAATGTCAAGATCCAGCAATGACAAAAGGACCCCTGCTGAGCATACTCACGTCACCAGTGTGTGGGCCAAAAAGAAAAAAAAGCCCTCGAACACACCGTAGACCAGGGGTCACCAACATGGTGCCCATGGGCACCAGGTAGCCACCATAGACCATATGAGTTGCCCGCAGGCCTGTTCTAAAAATAGCACAACTCACCAGTGAGCTGAGTTTAAAATTTTGTTTTATTCTGTTGCTAATGTTTTTTTAATTACTCTTGCATTTATATAGAATTGAAAATATCTTAGAAAATAATTGTAGCCAGTGAAATATTAAATGTAGAAATGGACAAATGTAAACTATTGCTAATGATAATAGAAATAAAGTGTTGAATATTGATATCCGTTTCCCATCTTTTCAAGCCTTTGTTTATAATTATTTTGAGAACTCATTAATGTGAACGGTGTCTTCACATAGATGAGTTTCATTATTCATTAACTTTAATGTATAACTTAAGGCATCTGAGCAAATTTGTTATTTCAGAAGAGTGTTTCAAACCGGTAGCCCTTCAGATGACAGTAGCTCTCGGGTTTAAAAAGGTTGGTGACCCCTGCCGTAGACCATATCCAACTACCAGCTAGGGAAGTACAAGTCATGCATGCGCAACAGAATGGGATTGTAATTTATTTACAGTATTCAACAAGGAAAACTGGACAACCATATAAATAAAAACATAAACAAAGCAGAGTTTGCTTATTAACACTCATTATTTTTAGCTCAATGCAGAAGTTTGCGTACAGTTCAAGGATATTGCCGAGAAGTTTGTTGAAGAACTGGCATTGGTAAAACGTGGTCTGCTAGATGTAGAATGTAAGAGGAAAAAGAAATAAAGCTGCACTAAGTGATTGAAAACATGGATTTTCCAGTTATGCTGAGCAGCCAATCAGAATGATCACTCCCCGAGTGATCAGCCAACGATGAGTCAACTTGCTGAACTGGCTTTAAAAAAAAGTCGATGGGGGTCTGACAGTGCCGAGCGTTACACACCAAAAAGACTACAAAGACAGGCGTTCACTGAAGCTCCAGATGTTCCTGAAGGTCTACTGTTACTTGCTCTATTAAAACCTTAACATGCGACCTGGCTACAACGTCAAACAGCAGATGAACCGTGAAAACAAAGCAAACATCCAGGAAACGACTATAGACCGGTTCAAACTCTTAAAACCTGTTCTATTTTCACATACCAAATTATTGTTGCTGCCATAAGTTTCTAAATTTGGGGTATTTAACCTTTAATGTTCATTACTGACTTGTGATCATAACAACTGTTTCAAACTGTGACATTTAATACCTAAAAAAGGCAATTCTGCATTATGCATTCCCACTGAGACAGAGGGAATTTGACATTAAAAGCCATTTTCTACAAGTTGGCTAACCCTTTAAAAAGACAATAACCTGACAGTCCCCAAAGTTTTTGCACAAACAGTATGTGGTGCTACAAACAGTAAAGAGTACAGCTGTGATTACTCTGGAGCTACAACAGTAACACAATGTCTGGAGAGAATGGTGAGAAAAGTAGAACACAGAGCTACAGTAAAAAATAAAGAGTTGACAAAGAGGGAAAAAAGAAGAAAGTATGAAAAAAATGGAGTAGAGGAGTGAAGGGAGAATAACAAACTAAGCCACAACAGTGTGACAAGAAACACTGAGAATGGAAATGAAGCAGACGGCTTCCACACAGCGTTGCAGGGTTTCCAGCAGCTGCTGTACTTCAACTGAGCTCTGAATGCTACAACTCGTGAATATTAATGTTGTGAAAATTAAAATGCAAATTATGTCTAATTTCCATTAGGAACACTGAAGCAAATAAATCAATGTCCCATGAAAGACAGACCATGATTAATTTTGGTCAAATATTTTACTCAAAGACCAAAAGAGTACATCTTCTAACACTGACCAGAAATGAAAAATATTAAAGCCTCGCATGTATCAAAATACAGTTCAATTAATTCATAAGAATCAACAAAAACATTTACTGATCAGATGCTCAGTTATTTAGTTTTCCATGTTTTCTGTCTCAAAGTGAATATTTTCAGCTTATGGCACGATTTAAAAGAAATTCAACCTATAATTTGACATTATTGCAGCTAAACATTTGCTTCATTTAAAAAACAAAAAACATAATTTTGTATATTAAATCGTTAAATTGATTAAGTTTAACCATGAGAATTATGTATTATGTTTGAGAAACTAACCCCTCATATAATCTGAATTCACAGGGTTAATAAATTGACTTATTATAGAGATAATGGAACATATATGTATAATTAATATCAGCCTTAAATGGTTAGTAAGTAGGATGCAACCCACAGACATGGACAAAGACACAGAGAAAGACTGTGTCACCTGGCAGCATGCACAGTGTCCTACACTAAACACAATAATGCTGACAGGACAGGACATCGCTGGCAGCCCCCCGCCCTGACACAGCTGCACTTTGCAGCACAACACCACCACCAGGCTGGAGAAAACACACACACACTTTATCTCAAAGACTTAAAAATGCACTTTCATTGTGTAATGAAGTGTACATGTTACCACGGGGACAGAATGACAACACCGTGATTCCCAAAACAGCTGTTCAGCAGCTCTGTTACTGTTCCAGTTGGGTGTAAACAAAAACAGATAGACAAATAAGAAACAAATAAATAAATGTACATGTTCTCATCGTTACAGGTGCTACAGCACAAAAAAAGTACACACAAATACACAAAGCCAAACATAACCTTGTCGGATTGAAAAAGAATATAAGAAAAACACTTAAAATAATATATAACAATATATCAAATATCCATTTCAAAATGGATATATGGACATTTGGTGACAAACACTTATGTGAATTGTTACAAAACAGCAGTGAAAATCCATCTCTCTCTTAAATTGAAATAAAATAAACTAAGGAAAATACTGAAAGTTACAACCGGGCGTCTCATTTTCTGTTCACATGAAAAACTGATCCTGTTGTGTTTTTCTCTTCTTTTACCCACAACTGATTTTTTCTCAGACAGTTCAAAGGTTGTGGGATTTACAATAGTCCATAAGGTTCAATGATCAGTTTAAATCCTTTGTTTTCACAAAGTAAGATGTTAGAAGCTTAGTAAACATAAATCCTTTTAACCCTTTAAAGCCCAACCCAAGAAAAACTGGGGAGAAAAGTCCAATTTCTTTAATCTGAAGTCTTTATTTGGTAATTTAACCAAACCTGGAAAAAAATTAACACATTTTTTGGGGGGTATATCTCCCATTTATGACTGTATGACATGTCAAACTTATTGTAGTACAGTCTTCTGCTTTCTGGTGTCCATTAGAGGGCAGGAGACAAGTATCATATTGTATAATAAAAGGGTTTTGAGCAAAGTTTTTATCATAAAGTGATGCAAAATGTCACAGAAACTGGATGTTACAAATATGATACGTTTAGCTTTATAGGTTTTTTTTGTTTGTTTCCCCCAAGCTTAGTCTTAGATTTTCTAGAGGTAGTTTATTTTCTCAGACCTAATTGTTACTGATCATGTGTGAGGACGTGTTTTTCTGAACAACTTTCTCTTTTTGCATCCTCTCACTTTAACTGTGCTGCTCAGTCAGTGTTGTGCAGGTAGAAAACCTTCATGTCAGTGCATGAATATCAAAAAGAATATGAAGAAGGGAGTAAAACAGGCTAGAAAATGGCTGAGTCGGATGATCATTTTTGGATACGGTAAGATTTAGGAGACAGGTGAATATGAGATTTGTATTCAAGTTTTCAAAAAAAAGAAGCATGTCTAATCTAGATGCAGTTTGATCCAGTATCTAGGCCAGGTGGACATGCAGAGCCAGAGATTATCAATAACCAAATACTGCGCCATCAGTGGGGTCATAACCTGGCCTGGACTGGTTACCTAACCAGCTGAGAATTCATCAATAAGCTAACTGTGCACATCTGTGATACAGTATTGATCCAGAGGAGGTGAGTGTGCAGGGAATGAGGAGATAAAAGTAAATTCATAATCAGAGAAGGCCAAAGTTTGGTCCCCAGTGCTGTCGCTGAACAAAGACCTGCTTGTACATAGTGTGAAAATCGCTCTTGTAACTGTGAGGATGTCAAACAAACCACATACAAGGTTAAAATGATCCAGCTGCAAAGGTCTGAGAGAAAAAGTGTGGGAAAATACAAGTTTAAAGTTCAGTATGCAATTCAGCACACTCAAAAGTCCACACAAAATGTGTAAATATCACCTTGAAAAGAAAACTATGATGAAGTTATTTTCTGATTCTTAAAGAGGGAAAAAAAGAATAAAACAGAAACTGATGATAATATTTGGAATATGAACTTAAGCTGGTGACATTGTACTACCCACACAACCCAAGTTTATCAAGCTTTAGTGTTTCACATTCAGAGTGAGATACTAGAAGACAAATACTACGCTGCTGTCAAATCAGTTATATCAGATTAACTTTCTTACTCAATTATCTGAGAGGCTAACCTACACTGACGGCATGAAACAAAAAAATGTAGTCACGAGCTTTTCCCACATTAAGCATTTAAAATTGTACAATTTACAGAGAACATTCTATGGTCAAAGTTGGAGACAGAAAGATTTAGATTGCTCTAAATTAACACAAGAATCACACAAAAAACACACACATAAACGCAGGCTAAGGTCAGACAAGGAAGGACTTAAGCTTTTTAGAGCCATGAATGCAACACATGCAGTTGAATCATGACCCTTTTTGCCCCTAGACAAGCATACACAGACAGATTACTCTGAGCTTTTACCTAGTTAGTTCCAGTGGACTGCCTGAACAAATGATGGCTACATTATCCTGACACAAAGAAGAACTCTTTGCTTTAGGAGCTTCATGGACTGAATGTATGAATGCATACTATACACTGTTTGCAAAAGATTTAAATCCCCCATAAAACTTGAAAGACAAGCTTTTAATCAAACAGTGATGCAGTTGAAAACCGGTGTTTTCACTTTACTGACTTCCACATAAACTGACCAGCTGCTTCAGCATTTAGCAGATTCTCACTGAAATGATGCATTTTTCCCCCACAGAGCTACTGAAAGGTCAAAGTTCAGCCAACTACTGTATAATGTAGATGTTGGCTGAGTTGACTGAGAATCATAACTTGAGGAAAACCAACATGTCAACACACAGCTGTGTTCAATGACTTCTCCAGATTCAACACATATCCAATCAAACCCACTTAGGAAGCCAAACTGGAAAATGCTTACATCTTTAAAATAAATGGATAAAGAGTTTGGGGTCAGATTATTCAGCTGCAAACATTAAGTGGATGAAGCCACAACCATAAGGCAGAAAAAAAGCAAAAGCAAAACCCTAATGGTGCTTCTATAATACAAGAGGAAGCATGGCTAAGCGATCACTTTCTGCTTTAAGACAATGAATTTAATGTATACGAGATGTCTTTTCATGCATATTAACATAAATCATTACTCACCTTCTGTAGGCTTGTTGGGTTGAGTTGTGTTTTGTCTATGATCTTTATTGCAACCTGGGAGGAAATGACAGAAAAGTGAATAAAAGTCAGAAAATGAGTAAATATTTCAGTTTCTTTATACAAAAAGTAGCAACAGGTACACAACAGGTAGTAATTACTCCACAGCTACATTTTTTTTTGCTATAAAACAAACATCAAATTATACATTTATTGTCTAAATTTGTATTGTTGAATACATTTGCGCTGGTACTTATGCCCCTTTCACACTAGCACCTACTCAGCCCGGCCCGGCACCACACCGCCCGGTTTGTTTGTGTTCCCATTA
>JAOXYM010000009.1:3256942-3285185 GCA_028567055.1 Leptatherina wallacei
ATAGGCTCCAGCCCACCCGCGACCCTGCGTGGATTAAGCGGTACAGAAAATGGATGGATGGATATATATATATATATGTAAAGGAAATGGCAACAGTTTAGAGATTCCTGAGTTGGGTCATTGCACATCATAATTAATGTTTTCTGTTCAGAAGAACATTGTTCAGATGAAAGCTGTGTCAGTAATATCTATGGATCCTGAAAGCTGCTCACTATAAGTCATTTTGGAAGAGAAAGAAGACTTGTTGTTAATTCAGATGCTTTCAATGTTAGAACTAAATTAGGAATCTGGTATCTAAAATGAGGTAAATACAAACTGAAATGAACAGACAGCATATTCCATCATTTAACAAAAACAAAGCCATAATGCAGAAGCAGATTGTGTGAAAAGGCTACCTCGTGATTCAGCCGTTTATGGATCCACCTTCTGCAGCAGTAATGGATGTGTATATTAGATTCATTATCCCACTATAACTGCTCTGAAGTTCCCATCACAGCATTTCTTTAGTTCAAATCGTGATCCAAATTTTGACACGGATCATTGCAACACATTGATTCTTTTCTTTTCAGCCATTCTTTTGTAGATTAGCTGCTGGGCTTGTGTGTTGGACTCTTAGAAACTAAACTCTTTATCCATGTCACAGAATAGAAAGTCCTTCTGATCATTTATAAATCCCAGAATGGTTTAAGCCCAGAATACATCTGCAATATGTTCAGAGATTATAAACCTTAGATCCAAAACTCAGGTCAGCTAGTCCAGACTAAACATGGCAAAGCAGCGTTTAGCTGTTATGCTGCAAACGGGAACAAACTGTCAGTAGACATTAAGATTTCACCGAATGTAGACACTTCAGGTTGAAAACATTTCTTTTCTAATTTGCGTGTTGATACTGAAAATGCATGAAATCTGCACAGTAACTTTGAACTCATCTTGCTTTTAATCAGTTTAATTTATGATTTTATTAGTTGTTTTTTAAATGATTTAATTGGGATTTTTTGCTATTTATTAACACCTTTTACTACTCTTTAATGTTTTTTTCACACCATCTGTAATACTTTTAATGTTTTATGTAAAGCACTTTGAAATATCTTGTACAAGAAATGTGCTACAAATAAACTTGTCATGCCTATTTAAAGGAGTTTATTGTCAAATCATTGATTACAAGGTTTTGTGGTCCTGATGCTGCAGATCATGCCCAAATCACCATCTAATCATACAAATTTAGAATCTAAAGGCATATTTTCTTTTCTGGGGGTATATGTAAAAACAAAACAAAAACAAAACTCTTGCTTTACCACTAAGCCTAAAAACGCCAAACCCCAACTCATTTTCCCTGATTGAGCGTTTTCACATAATGAACAGTGGAAGAATGGATCTCGTGCTGCCATTCAAAGACTTTCTGCATTCGTCTCCCTCCAGAAAACTTCTGGGTACTAGGATCGTTCTCTGGCTGATCCCCTGGATAAGACCAGTGAGGAAGAAGCAAACCCAACGCCAGCATAGGCATAGATGGGGCACATTTTACTTTACTCTCTTTAGGTAAAAAAAATGAAAAATATTTTTTTAAAGATAAAATAAATAACAAGAAAAAAACCCCCAAAAACTCCAGAATTCAAAGAGAAAACAAAGTGAACTATTTAACCGTTCTGTGTCTCTCCATCCAACCTTAAAGCCTTCTTGTTTCTTGATAATCAAATTTTAAATCAATGAACCAGAGAAGGCACGCTAAACTTGATTTGTTCCAAAGAAGACCTGAGGCTGCCATCGCTGCCAAAGTGTTTGTGTAGATTCGCCATTATTCAAGTCATAATGATGCTTGAATAAAGGAAACTGGACTTCTGTTTCTTGGTCCAGATCAGAACTAAAGAAGCTTTTCATGTAAAAGATTAAACATTTTCAAGAACTGAGAAAAATAATTCCAGTTTTCTTTGTCCAAGCTGTTCATATCACTGCCAAATGTGCTTTAACAAGGCGTAAGTAAATTGTCCACATATAAATGAAATATTTAAAAATGTATTTTTAGCACAAAATACCGTAAAAAACTGTTAGTGAAAAATAATGTGTAGAATGAAGAAGAAAACATTCAACTGCTTTATGAGACTGATACATGGCCTGATGCAGAAAACCTGAAAGTGTCTCAATACAATTCTAAGCTAATAATATTTGCGTCGCATTTGTTTCCTTATACTTATCAATGCATTGTTTGGTTGTTATGCATCATTGCTGTTAAAAGTCAAATGTTACTCTTCAATATAAGGCTGCGGACAAATAACCACCAAATGTTGTCAAGCTTAAATTTATGTGCAAGTAAATGCATCAGAGCCTTTGTTTTATTTTAAAGGGCTTTCATCCTTTTTGTATTTTCTTTCAAATTCAAATTAGTTTGAAGAAGTGATGCAACACAGTGGTGGACATGCCTCTTTCCCATTTTTATAACAACATAAAGTTAGAATTTTAAGTTTGCACCTGTGTTTTAATTTAAACTAAACACAGGTAGACGTTTAAACATTGTGACTGTTTGCTGTATTACTGTATTCCTAGCCCACTTCATTTCCCTTTTCTCTGCATTTGGCCTGGATATTGTGCTTTTTTTTCTGGTTCCGTGACCTTTAATGTTAATATGGTCTTTTCATGCAGCAAACCTTTGTCCTGTCCTGCCATGACACATGCTCCTGTCATGCACATGACTCTGACCTGGGCATTAATCTGTGTAGATGTTACACTGTAGATGTGGAAGAGGTCTAATTGAGATTCAAGAAGAATTCTGTCAAGAAAATATTTGGTTTCTTTACATCTTGATTAGTATTGTTTTCTAGGATGAAAGCATAGTTTTAGAAATATAAAAAAAGAAAGAGAGATTCTCCAAGTGATAAGCGATACACAGATATGTGACTATTTGTGTAAAAATAAAGATCTTTGTTGGAAGTGTCAGGACTTGCATTGCTCTTGTTAAAGCCAGGATATTTTCCTGTTTTAGTCCAGGAAAAATGAACATTTTAGAACTTAACCGTATGTTTTCAGGCTCAAGCTTGATTTTATTTTAAAGGAAAATGTTGAAATAAGACCAAACATGCTGCATGTTAAAAATGTATAGATTTGTGTTCAAATGAGATATTTTAGTACAGAGAGATAAAGTCAGATTCTCCCTTGAGTATATAAACACAACGATGCTGTTTGCAATTGACCAATGTCCAATAAAAATGTAAGAGAAACATGTTCCTCAAAGTCTTGTCTAAACAGATGGTGCAGTTCTGCTGATGAAATATGTTCTTATATAGAATCAATCTTTATCCCTTTTTCCTTCTTTTTTTTCAGACAGTAGTCATCAGATGGGCAGCCGTCACGGTTGGAGGACACACCCGAGCCACCTGGAGTCAACTCTTGCCAATGGGAAAGTCATTGCTGCAGATTTTATAGCAGTAAACAGCACAGTCACAACTGCTGTGGCTACATTATTAGCAAACAGAATTATTAGATTGTGAATTTGTGGGATCGACACATTTTTGCTGGAATAATGAGACTCCTGTAATGGAGGAATTGAGCCAGCATCTCAAACTATCATGGAAATGGAAAGATCTGTGAGATGATTTTATTGATACCAGTGCTATTATTGATACAAATATTACCGATTCCCTTGTCCTTGAGGGAATGAAGTATACTTCAAAGGGTTTCAGAATCACCTCAAATGAACACTATCCCAACAAACTTTGGGTTCAGTGTCTTTGTTGACTCCATGCACATAATGTAATAAAACTCTAAATTGACTTACTACAAATATCAACTCACAACTTGACAATTCTAAATGATTATTCTCAAACTTTTAAGAAAAACAATACTTCTCAAAAAATGCATGTAGTTTCATCACTCCTCACGTTCCCCGTGAGCACATTTCAACAATGTCAGCTGTAAGTTAGCTGAGGCGAGAGTTTTTTCTGTCATCATCTAAAATGGAGGAAATGAGATGATATTCATCACATTTAAGCTTTCTGAATCAAAGAAACATTTGCAATGCATGGTGTTAATATAAGGTATAGATCATTAGTTGCAGATGATCAGTTTAGTTGGTAAACAGTAACAATAGCACTCATGCTGCATGACTGTCATGACACTGGTATTCTGCTGTGCCAGAATACTTCAGTACTTTTACTTCTGTTTACTTCTTTCCATATCCCTGTGTTCACATATACTGTATATTAATATAGCCAAATTCCAAAAAAAGCTGCTCACATTCACCAATTTTTCTGTCATCTGTCTCATGGTGGGGTCTGATACTGTGACTTCAAATTTCAAGACTGTTACTAGACTATGATAACATAAATAAATTATAATTGCTATGCCACACTAACAGCATCCAAATGAGTTATAGGCCTCTGTTCACTTATTTTGGCTATATTCACATATAGAATATCTCAAGGTGAAAACTAAACAACACAATGTCTACAACATTGTCTTGCTCAGTCATCATGCTGCATTGCTGCTCAAGAAGCTCACGGCTGCCACAAGGGTAGAGTCAGAGAGCGGTGTTTCTTCTGTGGGGCAAAGACATTGCTCTTTCAGGGACATAAATAGCCAACTTATCAATATGAGTGGTATTTTGTCTTCTTTTTATGCTACAATATCATAACTTTTACATTGTTTTTCACTGCACGAGAAAATGGACAACTGCATGTGGTTTGACGTTGGATGAGAAGATTTAATTTTGTGTTTTAGATAGTTGTTGGAGCTTCAGAGCCCTGCCTGCATGTTGCTTACATGCCAGAAGTTGAAGGACATTTAGCGGTATAGATAGGCTCAAAGTGAAACCGATTTTCAGTTCCCATCCATCATATTGATAGGGGAACATATTGAAATTCAAAATCGCAAAATTAAAACACAAAAAATACTTTTTTGTTTTGCCAAGTCAAAATTAGGAATGCATTTTTCAAAAAACAAAGCATGGACTTTGCCACATACAGAGGGTTTAAGAAAAGATACTATCAACTATTCTTTTAATAACTAATGAACTTTAGTCTTCTTTTATGGTGTCTGAGTAGTTTCATATTGCAGTATGTAGATAAAGAGACTAGAACAGGCAAAACCTAAATAAGATGCTGTTCTTTTATTTAAAGCACATACATCAGCCATTTGTCACCAGCATAAATCACATTTTCTGTGACACACAATATATATTTATATCTAGTCATTAAATCCACGAAATTTCATGACTGGCTGAAAAGGTTCCTGCATATAATTGGACGCATAGGCTCTTGCAGTCACCATTAGCTCATCCTGACACACACTGACACGTCACTTGTTAGTGAGACAGATATAGGCCCGTGGTGGGACTTGTTACTATGGCAGACAGCATGCAACACTGTTACCCGCTGTCACAAACCAACGCCTGCCAAAGCTCCTCTAGTTGAGCTTATACAAAGTCTTCTCTTATCTGCACAAGTAATAGATGATTTTGATTTCAGTCATGCTTTCACACAGTGCCTGCGCTCGTATTTCTGACTGACATAAAACAGAAGACTGTCAAGCGCTTCACTGTTTTTGTTGTATTAACTACCTTCTGTTTGCAGGAAACTTCAGTATTGGTTGCAGAAGGTCATTGCAGCTAATCTTATCAGAACCTTTGGCAAACCTCCAACCAGGACTTTCGAAACTGGTTTCCAAGGCAACCCCAACCACCAGGACCAATTAGAGCTGATAAAGAAAGGATACCCAAGCATTAAACTGCCTAGAGATCAGAAGAAGAGGCATCCTCAAAATAGATAAAAAAAAAAAAAAAAACAGATGAAGAAAGTGTGTACCGTGTGATCTGTGGGCGAGGGTGGATGTGTGGGTGGGGCACAGGGACAACAACTCTGCATAAGCATGCACCTGTGGGCTTACTCATGTCTACTTCAGCCTATTCATTAGAGGGGAAAGATTTAATTAAACCTGCAATCCCCACCCTCCACGCCCCCACCCCGCCCGCCTTCTGCTCTCAGTTGGGTTTGTGTTTGTCCATGTGTGTCGTTAGAGCTGCAGGCTGAAAGCCAGATCAATAAGAATTAGTTTAAAGAGACTGATGTTTCTTTCTGTTGAAAACCACGAGTGGAAAATGGTGGCCTCTCAGCTTCACATCAGTCACATTCTGTACTGTTTGTATACATCTGTGTGTAGATGCTGAGTTGGTAGGTTTTGTATTGAATAACTGACACCCATTATGCCATGGTGTGAGGTGTTTGTTGTTTGTCTGATATCAGAATCACTGACCTTCAGTATAAACCGTTTTAGCACCTATCTGGGGCGAGGGTAGTGTTTTATTCAATTGAACCCTTTCTAACAAAATAATCTTATGTTCAGAAAACTAGAATGGATGTTTTGATGACTATTTTATAATAGAAAAATGTTCATTCCATAAAAAAAGTTTTCTCTTTTTTTAGGTTACTATTCTTATTTTGCATTCATCTTTTTGTCCAAGCAGCTTAATTTGAATGACAGGGGAAAAAATACACCACCAGTCAAAAGTTTTCCCATCAGATCTAATGGATAAGTGTGTCCAAACATTTTGATTGGTACTCTAAAGTGATATTCTTTCTTTTCTTTTTTATTCACTAATAATTAATATAAATGTTGAGGGCAAATCAAAATACACTGAATCCACTTTGTACGTTGCTTTTCCCAGCTGCTTTAATCTTGACCATCTTGGACTGTTGCAACTCAGTCTGCTGAGAACTTTGCAGCCATAGGTTTTTAAATTAGGAAAGCTAACCAAGATGATCTATCAGGGTCAGACAGGTTGGACTCAAGGAGTGCATAGCCATATGCTGAATTGGTAAAAAAAAAGAAGGGGGTTTTAATTGAGAACAAGATTCGGATTTCCGATTTCCAAACTCAGGGCAGCAGAACTGAAAAACACTGAACCAATTTCAAATTGTTGACACATTAGTAATGCATTGCCACCACTCAATTATCTTGTTCCTATATGCATAAGCAGTCTAATGGCACCCAATTAAATCTATTTTTCTTCCAAGGTCACTCTGGATGGGCTTAGTAGTTTTGGGAGGTCCGGCTATTTTCCAATAACCAGCTCTCATGGCTTTTAAATGGTTCCTCATTTATTATCACTCTGAACCTTTATTTTAGTTTAATCAAGAAATTATTAATGGTTTGTGTGTTGATGAGGATTTTTTTATTCTTTGTTTTCATAAAAGCCTTTTGTTTACGCTGTTTCTTTAAATGAACAATTATTGTTTAACATTTCAATTAAGCCTTTAAATAAACTGAACACAGAACTAAAGCAGAATATCATAAACAATTTACTTTTAGCTCATTTCTTCACTTTTTCCAAACATGTTTGCATTTAAATCTTTCGACTCTGTCGCTCTTTGATTCTAGCCTGTACCCCTACACTTGCTGTCTTTGACGCATCTACCCCCTCCCTTCCTTCTTTCACAGAATAGTGTAATCCTAGTCTGTCCTTGCATGTGATTGGCTGCATAGTATGCCCATCAAAATTAAGTTCCATTTCTGACTTCATGGATCAGCCGCTGCTGCCCAACATGCCCATAAAGTGTGCAAGGATAGATATCTGCAGAGCTTGAAGTCTGGTCTCTAAGGTGTCTTTGGTGTTTTAACCCTTTGTGGTCCTGCTCTACCATTTGGTACAGCAAAGTTTTCAGTGATTATCTTGAATCTTAGTAAAGAATTGATGAAATAAACCTGCCTGAACCATCTCTACCAATTGGTTTAGGTATGTAATACCAAAAGAAAGTGTTTGTTATACCGTTTCTGTTTCATATTTGAACCATTTCACTGCCATTACTTTATTATTAACTTTTATCTCAACTATTTGCAAAAAAACATTTATTAGTATTTTTCTTGTTCTAAAGAAAAGAGAAAATGCAAAGAAACATTTCTCTCTTGCTTTTTTCTTAGTGTGAAGGTTAAAGGGGTAAAGCAACAGCCACTCCCATGTGTTTGAGTTGAAAGATGTGCATGTTGCTGTTCTCCCTATCAATATGTCTCATACCGACCATTGCTGCCCACCCCATTTGTTTTGAAAGCAAAGAGCAGCCCCTACACAGTTACTTTTGAATGTCAGCATTAGACAATTGTTTTTCAGTGGCTCTTTTGCTTTTGTTGAGATCATTGAAGTCAGAAATTTTGATTTATTAATTCAGAGTTTATTCTTTCAGTATGAGGCCTTGTAAAGGTGCACCCAGGTATTTGGATAAACGCAGATATTTTAGTCCATTTACACCACATCTCAACAATGTTTGGGTGATAAAACTGAACATTTTGGCAAATAGCTTCCTGACTTTTACTGGCAAGTGGAAAAACCTGAGTTTTTGGCTTGTGATGTCATATTGTGTGCTTCCATCTATGTTTAATGTCACAAATATGCTCAGGTCTTCCCCTTGTTTACGTTGCAATAGCAAACCTAGCAAAGATAGCACTGGTGCTTACCTTGCTAAGAGATTTTTTTTTTACCTTCGACACAACACAGTGAGGAAACAACAGTGAACAGTTCAGTCAGAGGCTTCTTCAAGTATGCTACAAGATAGATTGATACTTTATTGATCTCCGTGGAGAAATTCAACGAGACACAAAGATATAGATCATTCCTGCCAGCAGCCATTTTCATTTCATTTTCATTCATGCTTCTACATAAATGTGCAGTCACAAGTTGTTTGAAAGGATACGAATTTAGAGTTGGACGCTTTTTTAAGGTTACTTTTTCTTTCTTCTCAAAAAGGCTAAAGAAGAAGCTCATACTACTTTGCAAATCAAGTTAGATTTCTTTTACTTGTTAGTGGCAAGTAAAATCTATGTATGTGTGCTAAAGCTCGTGTGACGTTGCTGTCATAATGAGTCAAATGCTCACCTTGCCTCAGGTCATGGTGTTTTAACTTTTCAGTGCTTTGACCTTTCCTTCCCTCTTCATCCTCATTAATTTCCTTTTGTAGCAACTCTCTTCTTTGCTCCTTACATGTGTCCATATTTGCATCTACCAAAAAAACCAAACCCTATCAATATCTTTCTTTTTTAGCCTGACTTTCTCATGCATTTCTTTTCATCTGGTCTTTAAAAGCTTTAAAGGAGTTTAGGTATAGCCCTCTCCATGGTAACACTGTCTCCCATTCTTACACACACAATTTCTCACTGCCTCGCATCTCATGATTCTGCCCTTCTCTTCAGTGCTGTACCCTCCCCCTATATGCGCTCCCTCTCCCCTTACCCTCTCTCTTTCTCAGCCTCTTACACATATACACAAAAACACTCACGCTCTCCCCCTCTAACTGCTCGTCTACTGCTAATGCTGCACCATCCACTGACTGCGAGATGTTCACCCCAGCTTCTAAAGGATCTGCAGGAGAGTCGAGGTAAGGCTTTCACACTTGTTCCCTCTGGAGCAGAAACACAGCAGAGATGTTACAGCTGCTGTTGTCGGCTGCTGACAACAGCTAACTGGAAAGCCAAGTGACTGACGGGAAGCGTGCATGTGTGTATTTGTAGATTTGTGTGACAACTCTCCCAGCTGTAGTGGAGGGCTTTTGTCAATTGGAGGTTATCTCTGACATGTTTTATCTGCACACTCCCAGAGAAGTGGCATTCTTCTTCCAGTTTTTTTTTTTTTGGTCTCTTATGTATTTTGTCAAACTTAAGGGAAAATAGTGCTGCCTGTTTGATTTTTTCTCTGTGTTGTGTGTAGAGTAGGCATGTGTGTGCATAAGCATGTATGTACGCATTCTGAAAAAGAGCTTTTTGAAGCCTGGTGCCATGCAAATGTTCACGCCTGTTGTGCTGCAACAGTGCTGCAATGTCTTATTTATGGTGCTACATTCTCTGATGGTTTATGACACCATGTTGTGTTAATTTCTATATGTGTGTGTTGAAGGATGGTGAGTGGGGGCACGAAGTTACAGGTTTGGGTATATGTGAGTGGGCGGATAGGAGCAGCGTTTCTTTATATATGTGTGTGTTTTTATAAATCGATCCAAAAGCAATGCATCAATGCCAAAGAACAAAATCCGAAAGCAGGCAAAAGACACAATACCATTCAAATACTGAAGCCAGATTGTTTGTTACATCATACCAATAATGTAAAAGAAAGAAAAACATGTTTTAAAAAAATATGCACAATGTTGCTGTCTTAAGATGATACAGATCCAGCTGTGTATCCGTGTGGGCTCATTCATGATAATGTGCATATACAGCAGAGGGTGGGTGTGTTTTGATGTGTGCAGGTTAAAGCCCCCCCAAAGGAAACATACTTCCCTCCCATATGTAGTGCCGAGGGAGAAACTCATGAAGATGTTGTTTGAGTCATGGATCTGTTTATCCTGAAGAAGAGAGCTGCGAGTCTCTTTCAAAACATCTGGTGAAAGCTGCCTATGAGCTAATTATATTCATTAGAGTTGATGGTATTGTCATTTATCATTTTGTTGTCGTTCTGAAAACATATTTGTAAGCGTTCTTTTCACTCTTTATTTATGTTCTCTAACTACAAATGAGAAAACACACTTGACTGACAATCTCATTGAAGTATTACAATAACATGCTCGTGTCTGTCAGTTTTTGAAAAATAATTTCAAGAACATATCAATTCACATACACTCATATGAAAAGGAAGCTATACCCTCTGTATTTTTGAGGCTGCATGTATCAGTGTAATGTGACTAAAATGAGGAAGATGCAACCTCAGATGAGTGACATTAAATGACATGTCACATCATGTCATTACTTATTTAACTAAGACAAAATGCAGATGCAGTGTGTGCAAAACTAGTTAACCTTACTGCTTCTGTGGAAATTAAGAGGGTAAGTAGCAGCCATGTGCTGCTATTCTTTAAAAATGCACCTGATTAATTGATCATCCACAGATGTGAGCACCTCCTGAAAAAGCAGTTGTTTTGTCAGTTTGCCAATCTTAAGCGTTCACAATGCCAAGGAGGAAAGACATCAGCAGTGCTCTTAGAGAATCAATTGATGTATCAGTCTGGGAAGGTTCACAAGACCATCCATCCATCCATCCATTTTCTGTACCGCTTAATCCATGCAGGGTCGCGGGTGGGCTGGAACCTATCCCAGCAAGTGGTTCACAAGACCATTTCCACATAATTTCCATCATCAGTAAGTAAGAAAGGTTTTATTATAAGTGGAAAACATTCAAGAAAGTTATGAGTCTTAGTGGATGTTCAAGCAAGTTAACCCCAAGGTCAGAAAAGGTGTGCTGCACTCATAGAAACTAGAAAAAGCCCATGAGTTACATCACAGACTCTACACTTTTCAGTTACCATGTTAAATGACTGTACACAGCAGAGTCAGTGAAACTGAATAATGCTGAATGACAATAAAGTCAAGTCTAAAGTCTAGTTATGATTTATCTAAATGGGTTACCAGGAAAACACCTCATCTCTCAAAACTGAATCAAGATTTTCACATGGGAGATGAGAATATTTCTGACTTTTCAGGTTGAGGTTGACCTCAGCCCCAGTATCAGCAGCCCACCATCTCCAAATGTGGAGCTAGCCACACAAGTCATTGTGGTGACTTGATTACTTGATCATCCACCAGACAGTAAACTAGAACTGATAAGGGGACAAGCTGTTGATGTTCCTACGGCCACATATTGCGCCCTAAAACAACCATCTTACCTTTCAATGGACCTTTTAGAACTTGTTGCAAATATTTCCACTTGGTGATCCAGATTATTAATGTAAAACTCTTTTATTTCTCATTTCTTTCTAATGTGACCACAGTTATTACAGCAGTTATGTGAGAGGAACACAATCATTGTGGGAAATATACCTCATACAATTAAAATGTTTCCACATGGGAGCAGATGTCTACATCAAGCCTGTCATTTACGATACCACAAAGTCCCATAAGTAAGGAAAGATGGTTGGAACAGCTAAGCTTCCACCATGGGACTCTGATATATTACATCGAGACCAAAATATGCTCCATTACTGGCAGAAAAACACTTCAGGTAATCATTTTGTTACTTCCTGGTTTGATTTATACCAAAACATTACCTTGCTAGAGTAACAAAACAATGATAGTTTGAGCTAAAATACAATCTTTTTACAAGATGACCATCACATTTGTGAATACCATTTTACAGGTTGTCATGGTTATATCGTAACCTAACACATTAGATTGAAACATTATTTCCTGGTTTCCTTTAGGCTGTTACATCATTTGATTAGTGTTAGAGTTCAAGACTACTTTTATATTGTCTTCTGTATGTATGTCATTTTTACTTATCATATACAGTCACATCCACTAGTGGTTCTTTTAACTTGAATACAGACCATAACCACCTGGATGCATGCATTTTTGGGAGGACAGATAAGTAACTTGAAAACCCATTTGCTGTTTAAGCTCTCTTATTTGATCTATTCTTTAACCATAAAAAGAACTATCTGTCATTCTAAATCCAGGTTCTTGATTGGTATGTGATTGCTGACTTTTGAGTTTTAATTTAGCTTTTGAACCATCTGAATTGTCACACCATCCAAAAAGGTAGAAAAAGACTCTTAACGCAGCAGTTTTAAACTAAAAGGACTGACAAATTACCGTTTTGTAGATTTGAGTGGACATCTCATCCTGTCGGCAGCACCGTGTACTATCTGCTGCTGACTCCTGCTCAAAATAGATGGTGGCTAATCTGTGCCGCACAGGTCGAGTAAATTCAGGATTTGTCACATCTACATATGTAAGCACATAAACAGATTTAGGAATGCAAGTAATGTCCACACATTCATTCTCTCCTTGACTTGTGCTGCCAGTGTTTCAGGAATACAAGATGCCTTTTTAATAATTTGATCGCTTTGAACTATTATTGTCATCTTTTATCCTCTGATTGTCATTGTCCAACTTTCCTTCCACATCACAATCCCCTCACCTTGCCGCCTTCTCGTGTCCCTCTTGCCGTTGTGTTTATTTGCCATTAAAGCTCATTTCTCTGAATGTGCTGCTCATCCTTCTTGTTGATCATATTCCAACCATTTTTAAATTTTCACTTCTATTGTCTGTCTTCATCATTTTCCATCTTCATCTGCCTTTGATTTAGAATCTGAGCCAAGAAGAGTTTCCCTCTCTATTCCCTCACCAACTTTTGTGATGAAATCAATGCAAACTGTGGTACAGTGACAAATGAGTCACCAGCTGCAGAGGGGATTTGCTTTAAATCGCCGCAGCGTGTTTGTATTTGTGTTTCCATTCAGCAGAAAATGAAGTGCTGTGAGGAAATTGCCCTGTTCTCGGGGTACACCTGATTAAACTATTTTACCTTGGGCTAAGCGTTTGCGCTTCCCCCCTGTGGGTGTTTCTCATAGTGTGTTTGTGGGAGTTTGTGTGTGACTGTGTTGCTCTCTATAGCTCACCAGAGCTGCAGTGAAGGGGAAGCGTGTAAATTAACTGGATGTTTGACTCTGATCAATGTTGCCTGTGCAGCTTTTATGTGTGTGTGGTGGGGGATGGATGGATGGGTGTGTGCATAAAAGCCACAGCTTGTTAATTTGATGTATGAATATGCGCACATCAGCATGAGTAACTGCATGCTTGTGCACATTTGTGCATGACTTTATGCAATACTGTGGATGTCTATCATTGTGTTTATGAATATTTACTTTCATCTCTCTATATGTGTGTGTGTGTGTGTGTGTGTGTGTGTGTGTGTGTGTGTGTGATCTGAGAGAGTGGGTGTATGGGTGGGCTCACTGCCACTTTCATTAATATCCACCAACAGAGACAAAAACTATACGTGGAAAAGTATAAAAATACAGAATGTCAGCAAAGGTTTAGAGAACAGTGACACTGAAGATTATGAAAAAGGACAAAAGATATGAGGTTAGGAGGAAATGAAAGCAGAACACAGAAAAAATTTATAAAAAAGTACTGTTGTGCACTTTTCTTTGACTTTGAGTTAAAAAATATTAATAGCTTCTATTGTTGGGGTTAACAGAGTTAGTGGTGATGAAATACTGGTTTATTACATGATGATAGCTTTGTCATGTTAAAAAAAGGGATTCATCTGTCATATAGCTTGACTCTCTTTGACATTTAAGTACAACAAGCTCTTTTATTAGTCCCATCTTTGTTGGTCATGGGCGCAGGCCTCCGCAGAAGTAATATGCATCCCTTTAAACCATTAACCTCATTAAAAATGTTTAATGTCTACAAAATTCATGTTGTCTGCATGTAAACACTTCTGTTCAGATATCTAGTTTGCAACATATAATGGTTCATTTTTTATTCTTATCCTGACGAGGTCTATTTTTTTCTACCTCCTTTCTGACGTACCCAAAATAAATAGCAGTCTATATTCACAACTGCAAGTCCTGTATGCAAAATTTTGGCCTCAGAAGAAAGCTAAGACATGTGAGATTACAACAGAAGTGTCAAGAATCAAGATATGTGTTAATGTATCAGGTAAATTCATCTGTCACATAGTAGAAAAAGACCATTTGTATCTCCATCTAAAACAAAACACTGAGGGCCAGATCTATTAAAGGTTTGCTTGTGTTAAAGCGTGTGCAACCTTGACAGCACACGCAAAAATATGTTGCATTCAAGGCATTTTTGCCTTAAATGAATATGCATTCTGGGCGTTTCTGCCAGACTGTGTAAAATACTGGGAAGAGTAGATGCAAATAAATCAGCTCTGCACGCGCAATGTGATTTACTAAAAGTGCGGTGGTTGTTTCTGCGCCTATATTTAACACTTTTGCAAATCAGGTGCAAACTGGCTGCACCCTCTGGATGAGAGCGGAAGCAGCCTTCTGCAGGAGTGCAAACGCGCATCAGTCTGATTTACAGTATTTTCTGATGATCCGTGGAGGCAACGCATTTAGTTTTCATTCTTCGATTCAATAATCAACACATCAAAAGGACACCACGACTCATCAACCTGAGTTTAAACGAAACAGAAGATTCACCGCTTAGCTCAATGGTTATTAAATCTGGCATTAATTATGTCTTTCTATTTTCGCCGTTTTGCTATATGTCCCATTTTTAACTTGGATACGCACCGTGTGCTCCTCTCCTCCAGGCTGAAGGAGAGCTCCAGCGCAGCAGCTTTCCTTCCTCTACCTCCTGTGTGCGCTCTTGCCCTTTCCAAGTCACTCGAGACCTGCTGATATCGAGAGCCCCACCACCACCTGTACCCCACCATTGATCCCTCTCCCCGGGATATTAATGACCAATGTTACTCAGATACAGCGCTGACCATGGCCTGAATATCCCGCCTCACTGCAGTGTCACAGAAGACGCACCTCACAGAAGATGTCAGATCATCTGTTGGACTATCTTGGCACAACGCAGGCAGCAACTCGTTATTCTTGTCCTTATAAACTAATGGCTTTTGAGGCTTTGCAGGGATAGCCTACCTGTTGTATTATTTTCATTTAATATTTATTTATTTTCATTTTTCCATTTTTCTCTCATCCACTAATATCACCATCTTCACCTGGTCAGTTTCATTTTGCGCTTTCTTCTCTCCCAACTCGGTACGCTGCAAACCACAAAACACGCAATACCCTCATTTAAATCCAACACGTTTGCACCAACATTTGTTCAAGCAATCTCAGTAAATCACGCGCAAACCATGGTCCAGCCCCACGTGCAAAATTCAAGGTTGCAAGGGCAAATTACTACACAAACAAAGGAAAACGCCCAAATTCCCCATAGAAACACAAATGACGTTTCAGAATGAAATAAACTCAAAGACTGTAGTATTGTAGGAAGAGGGCAGACTTTGTTTCTAAAAGCACCTTGTATTTATGTAAACAACCATTACCTTCATCATGACTTTCCAACTTAAGCATATTCATAGAATGAGGAGACATAAGCAGCTTTTTCATTGAGCTGACTCTTAACTTTTGACGAGGAACCAATAAACAGACAAATTCATGATTTTATGAAGTGATGTCTTTTTTTGCTACTCTTTGGTTGCTAGCTTGCTAAAACTTTGCTGCAGTGATGAGACAGACATCTTTGTACTGAACAGTGTCTCTTCTTTCACACAACATCTTGTTTCTGCGGTTTGCTTGAAAAGGTCAAATTAGCAGAAGCACTAAAGTGGACGTGCACTGTTTTTGCATCTTTGTTGAATGTCTATTATATTTGCTTGGTGTTTGGATTTTGTTTTGTTTGGGTAACAATGTTTGGAAGCAGCTTTTAGCTGAGTTTCTATGATCATTTTGGTATGCTATGCTTAGGATTGATGTTTCCTAGCGTGTGCATAGATTGCACATCTCCTGCTGCCCCCTGTACAGGGGGATTTTGTGAGAAAACCGTTTATCATTGTGTCTGTCCACTTTCATAAACTGTATACAGTTTCATATGACATTTTTAATGCAATTATCTGCAAACATTCACAAACAATCAGATCCAAGGAGGGGACTGTTCGGAACTTAAAGTAAAAGGTCATAAAATATGTTTCAGGCTCTAGCTCGAGAAATTAAAATCTAATGACTCAAAATGAAAAAAATCATGTTTTTGATCCCAAAAGGCTAAACTCATTTGTTTAAGCAAATTAAGTTATGCTTGAAGGAAAACCAAACAGCACTTGTTGGATTCAAACTATTTGTGTCTTTTACGTCCTCATCAGACATGAGATACATCACTTTAATGGCTTCATCGAACTGTTTAATAGCAATCAGTCATTCAGAAAGAGCCACTGCATGCAAGCTTTGTTATTTGCATATTAGACTTCCAGTTTTCACAATTGTAATTCACATTAGTATGCCAAGTGTGTGGTTGTGCAAAACAACTGCAGTGAAAACTGAAAGTGTTTATTGTATGGTTGTCATATTAAAATTCACATCAAGCTGATATTCACAGTGTTGTACTGGCAGATAGGATCAGTTGAAAATACTGTTGAATAATCAGAAAGCAGACATTTCAGCTTCTGCTCAGTTGGCTCAGATTATGTAGAAAAACAAAACTACTAGGTGCTGCAGCTATTATAGGTAAAACCACAGAGTTGGAAAGTTTGGACAATGCTCTTTTTAAAAAAAATGTATATTCTATTTCTTTTTTCTACTCTAATAATATAATCTATCATGTTTAATTGAAAAGAATCATGAATACAGTTTGTCATTTAACCCATCTGTTCATTAACTGCAACATTTCAGACTTAAAAGGCTTGCAAAAAAAACAGTCAACTAAGTAAAATCATATTTTTGGTAAAATTAGGATACTTCTTTGTATAATAGAGGAAAATATCCTTCTGTTATTTATTTTTATTGTTTAAAAACTGTTTATTTTCCTGCTGAAAAGCATCATTGTGTATTGTAGAAAGTGTTTTATTAATAAAATGTATTATTATTATGGTATTTATTTATTCATTTATTTGCCAGAACACTAAGCAGCTCTGTTTATTTTCACAAACTGCAATGTTTACCATTTAGTCTAATCTAATAAAAATTTAGCATTTAAACTCAGTTTTGCATATATACAGTTTATCTTAAATACCCTGAATCCTGCAGAAATACTCAAGGTTTGGAATAAAAGTTGTAACAGTAGTAAAGGTTTTGGATAAAAATGAAGGATTTCATTATTTCTGGACAACCAGTATACTGCATATGTCAACCTGCCTTAAAATATTAGCATTAAATTCCTCATTTGTGAAAATAATGTGACATGAAATGCCAAGACACTTATGGAAATATAGTGCTGTAGGCATTCAGTCATCAGGTTTCTCCCTCTCTGCTGTTTGTGTGTCCCTGTCAGTGCTATAATTGATGGTGATGGATGTTGATGAGACAGGAGCCATTAAATCTGAGCATCAGCTCTGTCTCTATTTCAGCATCCCTCCCGGAAAACCTTATATGACTGAGTAACCTATTAGAAACACAGAAGGGAATAGAGGGTGAAATAAATGAAGGAAAAGAGAAAGGTCTCTCACGTCTTTATGGGCAGATGTCACCCTCTGGGAATCCATCTAATGGCTAAATGCCATATTACATGGTGGTAAGAGAGTCGAGAGATTGGAGAGGCGGCAAGGAGGAAACAAAAGTAATAAAGATGGCAACATCACATCTCTCCTGGAGTCTCATGGCCACTAATGACAGAATGTTATTGAGGAAGAGATCAGTAACCACCAGAAAAAGAGAGAAGTGAGATGAAAGGAAACAGTGTATTATTGAAGATATTAACCCATACTGTCCAGGTCAAATTTGACCTGTTTTGACATTTGACAGCAGTAAAATTACCCTAAATATGATTTTTTTTGGCCAGAAATTTGATGACTTTTCCCAAAGTGACCCAAAAAACTTAGAAATTATTATTTTTTATTATTATTTATTTTCATTTAAATGCTAGAAATTTTTGGACACTGAGGCTGTTCCAGGTCAAATTTGACCCGTATCTATTTAGATGGGTTTTAGAGGTGCAAGTGTGGGTCACATCAAGGAAAATTATGGTTTGAGGGAATCTTGAAACTATACCCTAACCTAAATATAGAAATAAACAGCACTATCTGTTGGTCTTCAGACAAAAAGTCAACACAAGGTGACCAAAGAGAAGCAGATGTAACTTCTTTTATTCTAAACCTGCAAAACTGCAGAGACTAGTTTATTATAAGCTTTTTATTATTTGTTTTGTATACTAAGTGATAAATGTTGAATTGATATTGATAACTGAGAGGTGGTGTTTAGCTCAACTGGTTGATGCTTCAACTAGTGCTTTACAATACATCAAACCAGGCTACTTTGACAAGGGAACCTTTTGTAGCATGTCTAAAACCCTCTCTCTGACCAACGTTTCTGTCTAGATGTATACTAATGAATATTAGAGCCCCAAAAAAACAGATACTTGGGATTTCTATATGATATTTCTAATGACATTATAACAGTTTTCAATGGTTGCATTGGCAAAACATGGTCATATTGTGAATTCTAATAGTTCTAGAAAGTTCATGCCATTTTTAGATTAACCCTAGAACACTAAAGGTGGGTATATTTCACCCATGCTACTGGTTTTCAATGGGTAGAGTGCACATCGTTAGTGTTCTAGGGTTAAGTAAAATATATCTAAGTTATTGTGACTTGTGTTTTTATGTGTAATGTAAAAAAGGAGATTATACTGTGTAGTAATAAAATATTTTTTTTTCCAAAAACGAGTGTTATAAGACCTAAAAACTAAATTCTCCATGCTCTCTAAAATTTTTATTGAGGATGAATCTTGCATCCTAAATAGATCTGATGTTTAAAGTTTGATATTGACACTTACTATAAGGTCATTCTTGGTCCGGGTCAAATTTGACCCACACCATGCTATGAAGGCAGCAGATATGAACAGTATGTAAGGGTTAAACATATGGGTTTCATGTCAGGCCAAGGACATTCATTTCACATAAAATATATTAGAAAGATTAAAAACACATCAAATATTGCATCGTTTCATTATTCATGTACCAAAATCTAAGCAAAATGTAAAAGCACTGTGTGACAAAACAAATTCAACGAATGGTTCAATAGCAAAACCACCTTCAGCAACAATATTTACAGTTAACGGTTTTCTGTATATTATCAGTCTCTTGGTTCTTTTGAAATTTCTCTGAGTAGAACAGGACCTGCCCTTGGACTTTGTTAGGACATCTACTCCTGTAAAGATTGGTAAATGTCTGGATTATTTCCCACTCGTGACCAATATTGTTCACTGTACAATGACTAATTTAATGTAGTTTGGAAAGAACCTCAGCAGGCTGATGAGGAGCAATAATCCCTTCTTTCCTCCTTTCCACCTGGATGCTCCAGTCAACAAAGTGCAAAAACATCTTCAATAGACGGTTCTGATCTTTTGTATTTTGATCAATAGTCTTTCCTTTGACCATAGAGAAATGTTTTGTCTTATATGCCAAAGATTTAAAGAAGATTTTTGGCTCATAAACTTAAATTCTAGCCTTTAGTTCTGTATAAACAGATAAATCACATTAAATACTACAACGTACACCGAGACAATGTAAAGTAAAGTTTCATTGGATTCTGTTCATGAACTACCTAACTACTGACAAACAGATCACATATAACATTGAATGAAGATGGACAAATTATACTAGGCTTTCAAAATGTTTCCTTTTTTACATTAATAATCTTCCATTAAACAAAATATGGAATTTTAGAACTTGAGTGAACTGAACCTTATGTCTGGATCCTTTTACAGGATTAATGTGGATTTAAGGGATTATCATAACATGAACTTACAAGTCGCAGTAATCATTTAACAAATATACTTACAGTAGATGGTATAATCCATATCAACATAAGAAGCTTGCAATGGTTTTTACCTTGGTGCAGTTCACAATGTGTAATATTTGTTCACTGCACATTTGCATACAATGTGGCATCTGAAGGACTGTGATAACAACATCAAGTCAACGTAGCTTTCTGATGCTGTAAATAGTCCCATTGTCGGTTTTCTTTGGCTCAGTTTTTCACACTTTTCTTTGCCACTTACACACACACACACCTGTGTAAGTGCAAAAATGCCCCCCCTTCACTTCCTGAAGCTTTATTGCTTCCCAAAGTCAAAGGCATTTCATTTGCAGCGCATTAACAGAAATGCATTTACATGTGCTAAAACACTGTTGTGACATCTGACACTGATCACATCATTTTCTGAACCCACAAATGAAACCGTGGCCTTTTATGCAGAATCCACTGGACTCCGACAGGGCATTGTGAAACTAAAACTGCGCCTATGCAGGTGTGAAAATAGTTTATTTTGCTTTCCAAGTGTATGAAAATCAAACCTCATTTGCCTCTTGCACAGATGCTCATAACAGAGCCGTGCTGGTTTCAGTATTTACTCAATTCAGCAGTTTCAATGGTAACCTTATGACACCTTCCAAGTAGTTGTTGTTAGGTGATATCACCCAACCCACTTACCAACATTTGTGGTAACAGGAAGTGTGTTGATGGTGTGATGTGATCACATGGTTCACATTTGAATTGATTAATTACACTTTGAACAATATGGAGACACAAAGATGAGTGGGTGGCAAATATCCTTATTTCAGGATGGTCTTAAATATTAAAACGGTTTAAAACATTATAAATAGGCCATTGGACAATTTATACACATTTATGAATGTGGACATTGGCACTGACGTTGAACACATATGCGAGCATGCATCATGACTTTGAATAATGATAAACAATTATTACATGACTCTGTTGCTCTTTGTTTTTAAATCAGATTGCAAATAATCAGATCAAGAGCCAAAGAATTGCTGTCTACTCACCATGCAAGTGCCCTCCACAATTACCTCATCTCAAGTGCAACATGATGGTGAAACACAATTCTTACTCTTAGAGATAAATGCACAGTGAGTAATTCTATGTTCTGCAATTATGTGCAGAAATTACATCGTTACCATAGTGATGGCCTGCTAAGGTCATGGGCTAAAAAAATGACCTTGTATCAAATTTGTGACACGGTACAATAGTTAATATTGTCAAATTTTAACCTTGGAAATCTACCACTGCCCTGACGTAACCAAGACTTGATGATTTAACCAACAAATGAAAATAAATTGACAAATGTGACAACCCTGTTTCCTGAAGTGCTAGGATGACTATTTGCTTTTTTTCTTCTATATTGCAATTGCCTGTGTGAATGGATTATTATTTGTATACAGCAGCACTGAACTACTAATTCAATTCAAAACCTTTATTCATATTCTATACCACTTATTCCAGTTCAGGATCGCGGAGAAACTGGAGCCGTTCCCAGCTATTAAGAGGCAGGGTACACCGAGGGCATGTCACCAGTCTACTGCAGTCTATCAAAACGTTACATGATATTCATGTACAATCCAGAACTTCATAGAATATTACAAAATGCATCTGTTTTAATGCGTACATGACTTTTCTCATTTTAAAACTTTTGAAATATAGGAAGCTTCACATTGTTTTTGAGTCTGTAGCATTCTTTTAGTCTGACTTTAATGAACACTGTTATCACTAAACCACTAGAGGGAGAGTGAGGCCCACACTAGGTTGAGCTGACGAGGTTTGCGCGTGCATGCACAGAAAGGCAAAAGCATTGCATTATGCCAAGAGAGCATTTTATCTCTTTAAATCAGCACAGACTCACAATGGTAGACAAATGGACTGAAAACACATCACATCACCGACTCATTGGCTTCAAAGAAAAAGAGGGACACAAAGGATTGAAGATGATTTAAAATGATTATTACATTCAGGATTCAGAAATACCTGTTTGTTCCTGTTTGATGTGAAAAAGAAACTTCAATCATCTGAAGGATCTTAAAGGTTTTTTTAAGCTCATGACGTTCTATAAAACCACAAAAGTTAAGAGTTTGTCGCCCACTTCTGGCGCTGAGAGTAATTATGAAAAAATTATATAAATCATGTGTAAAGTTCATTGACACACTTATCATGAGGAAAAGCCAAACCTGGAGCATCAGAAAGTGTTATTCTAAGCTTTTCTGCCATATTGTTTCCAAGTTTCTGTGGCCTGTTCTGCCTCCTTTATTGTGGTTGTTTCCCCTTTCTTCTTCTCTGGCAAACTGAAAAGATTATGATAGCATATTTAAAGTGTTTTAAAATACAGCAGGATGTATATGGCACTGATATTGCATAAACTACTTTAGCAAGAGCTTGGATGGATAGTAATAGACATGTTAAAGTCATACAAACTGGTGAGGAAGACACCATCAGATATAATTATTTTGTAGAAATTATATTATAAACCATTCTGCCTGATTATCTGCTGTCTAATTTATCTAATCTTAGCTTACTGGGGCCTGGGGCCAGAACTCCAGTTTGCATAATGGCATAAGCATGCAAGAAAACAGACTGAGAGCAAGAGAGGCAGTGGGCCATGTTAAAGCTAAAAACAAACCCTAGCTGACTCTTTGCATCCTACTCTAATAGTTGCTTGCCAAAAGCTTCAGCCTTTTGCTGTGTTTACTGTCTCATTCATTTTCTACCTGTCCCTTGACATGGTTGTAAAGAGATTTTAAACCAGTGAAATATACTTGATTGCAATATTTGACCTTCCTCTCATGTTAGACGAAAGGTAAACTCAACTCTACACTGATACCCATTTCATTTCTGTACTAAGTGGTATGGGAAGGTTATAGCTGGTGGTACCCGCAATAAAATAAGGAATATGAAGTTGACATTGTGTCTTGTTGTATTTTGGAACATTTTATTTATGTTTTATTTATGTGCCTTATTGTGAGAATCCCACTCACTGTCTATTATGCAGGGACTCTAGAAACTAACCTTTAGGTTTTTATGTGCATCCTGTTTGACAACAATCATGCCATAGTCAATTTCTGGTCAATATAAAACAAACATATCCATCCACTAATAAAGTATTTATCAACAAAATGGGGACTTATAACACCCCTCAAGTGAACTCACAGCTGAATGGGTTTGAAAGTGCTATAATTGGTTTACTTTCATAATTGTACTAGCACAGTACCGGCTACTTGATTGCGTGCAGTTTCTCTCTGTTTTAACTCTCTTCTTCCATCTCTATCTCTCCACTTATCTATCAAATTTGATAACCAACTCAGCCAAAGTTAACCAGGTATACCAACACATTCCTCACAAGCTGGGTCTAACCTCCCAGCATGTAACCTTGACATATAATTACATTCTCCATACACAAGTGGCTTAGATAAATAACTTATTTATTTGTTAATTTTGTTCATATTTGGTTAATTGTTAATCTTTTAAACTGTTGCCTGACCCAGGAAATAATAGACAGAAAATTTTATTTGATCAAAATGTAACCTCCTCCTCAGGAAAAAAAAAAGGAAAAAGCTTTTGTGTATGGTTAATTATCGTACTATATGTTGGAAATATTATAATGCAAAAGATATCCACCGGGGGGCAGAAAACAAGGATTGTGTATTGTTCGTCCCATAAGGTGATTAAACAGGTTTCAGAAATATGTATCAGCTATGATACATTAGACATTAAACAGTTCAACTTACCGCATATGGAATATTACAACCTGAAATGAAAATGTCAATAACCATATTGGTGTACCCTATATTTGGACTCATTTTTGTTGTTTTTTTTGTTTTTGTTTTTTCAAAAATGTGGTTATCAAAATATGGAAATCAGTCAAACAAGGACAAAATGTTTTATTTATATTTTTAAGGTGACATGGTGACCATTTGTGAGTTCTTCTAGTAGTTTTACTTTTTGTCCTCACTGACTAATTTGACTAAAACAACATGTGAGGAACCAAAAATAGATCATTATATCACCTCAGCTGCAGCCACAGAGATTGTTAACCAGCTTTGTAGAATAAGTTTAGATGACTCTTCCATTTGTTCATCTCTTTGAGCTTGCAGTTTGATTTTACTTGTCTGGGCAGAGTTAAGGTGACTAGATGTTGTAATTTTCCAATGCCAATCATAAAGTCTCATGAAAATCAAATACAGTTGTTGAGCCTCTTATTTACTGTATCAAGCATGAGCAAAGTGATACATGCATTCCACCAACATAGATCAGCTTATTAACCTTCCTCTGCTGCTCCTGCTTAATGATTAGAATATGGCTTCTTCTTAATGTCGCATCATTTTATATAGCTCACTAACAGGAAAAAATCTAACCAGAACATCTTGGTTCAATATCTAAAGGCAACAGGACTAGAAATAGGCAGCAGTACATGCCTTTAATATTTGGAGACAAAAAAACAAACAACAAACCTCTCCCGAAGGCTTGAAGTTGAGACACTGTTTCCACTAATGCAAACACGCACAACCACACACTCTCTAACACATACTCCAACGCACAGAACAGTTTTGGAAATGTCATGAATGTTTCCTTCCAATAAAAGTTGAATTTAGGTTTCAGTTTAACAGAAGCTAAATCATATAACCAGAATATCTGACATCAGCAGAATGGATTATGCAGCCATTATACTGTATATATACTGTATATGTATATATATAGCTATATAGATATGTATGTGTGTGTGTGTGCATTCTGCTTGATGTCTGCTGGAGGTGACAGGATAATCACAGTGCACAGGGGAGCACACATTACAACATTTTAATGTAACTATAAAAAAGAAGTATGATTTAGATATAAATGGAGCAATCTGTCAGTATCAAACAACCGGATTTTAAAGTGCACCCAACAAGATTTGTTGGATCAAAGCTGTCTTTATTCATTTCAGTTTTGCCAGTGCAATACACTGAAAGTGTGAACATTCTCTGAAAGTGAGACCTGTCAACTCTGGGGTGAAGAGGAAGGGTGTGAGGAAGGACACTCCCTCTGGCCACAGCATGGGAGGTTTCTATGTATATGCTGCAGCCTGACAGCACGGCTGTTCGTTTCCTTCTTTTGCCTTGAATAGAATATTATACTGCATACTTTGTAATCTAGTACATACTTCTGGTGAGCAACTGGCATGTTTTCCATCCAGTACAGACTACTAATGAAAACTCATGGTGGGCATGCTGGGTGGTGCAACTTTCATCTGAGGTTACACAATTCATACCAAAATGCAATATCAGGGCTGTTTCTGAAACATGAGCCAGCTGTTGATTTGATTGTAAGTATACCAGCACATTATCTTTATGCTTTTAGGGTCTTTATGAGTGAGCGTGAACAAAGAGTCACCCATCACAGCCACAGTGGGGGTAGTGTTAACGTTTCCTGGTTGATTGCATGTGAGCAGACCACAAGTGTTCTGTTATGATGATGGAGATGATTAAAAACTCCAAACACATTCTGACTTTGCATCTGGCTGTGGTGTGTGTTTGTTTGATTGTGTGGGAAACAAACCCTCAGAGTCAGATGGGAGACCATGGCCCCTCCTCACCTTGCTCCTCCCCCCTTGCTGACATGTGTATACCTGTATGTGTCAGTGTGTCAGACTGCGTGCGTGTGTGTCTGAGTGTTTAACAGCCCGTGAAAGCCAAAGAGCAAGCAGTGTTTCAAGGAAAAGTAGTTTGACTGGTCAAGTGGCCAAGTGGAAAACGACAGCTCTGGAGAGGCAGGTGGGAGAAAAGAAGAAGAGTGAGAGAGAGGAGGAAAGAAGGCAAACAGGGTGAGACCTCGGAGGGAGGGAGGCAGGGAGATTGGGTCAGATAGAGACGGATAAAGTGCAAGTGAACAAAGAATACAGAGAGGGGGAGAGACTGACAGCAGAGCAAACATTCCCCAACGGAGGGAGGCTGAGAGCAAGAGAGACTGCTGAGAAGGTCAGACTGACAAAATGCTGAGGAGGAAAAGAAGTGTTTCATTTGGTGGATTTGGATGGTATGTTGATTTTACATTTGATGTTAATGTGACTGACGATTTCATTATGCATGTGCATACTCATGACTGCTATGGTTAAAGTTCTGCAGTAAATGTAAACAATGCACATTGAGTTTTATAGCCTGCTGCAATGTAAATTAGCTGGTGTACGTTGTTATGGGTGGTGCACAAATCTAAACTGTTTCATGAAAAGGAAGGATGGGTGGAGGTCTAAGACTTCTCCTCTGTGTCACACCTTTAACACTTTGTCCTCGTTTCTCAGCTATGTGGGTGCGTGTGTGTGTGTGTGTGTGTGCGTGTAGCTGTACAGTTTCACCCCGCGCTGTCTCCAATTGGGGAAGGATTACAATCAACAGGCGGCTTTGTCTATGCCTGCTGTCTGTTGTTGCTGCAGCTCTTACTGGTCATGTTCTGTTACTCTATTGGCAGAGATGTAGTCCCATCATGCAGCACCGCAGAAGCTGCCAGGGAGCCCATTTAGCGCTTAATGCGCTGACATACTCGGATGGAGTGTTTTTGTGCCGGCTCCCTTGTTGGTAGTCAGTCTAACATTGACGAACCGCTTCAGAGCACTTAACCTTCCCCAACTAGGCCAAAGCAGCGTATCCATCCTGACAGGCGGCAATAACATGCAACAGGCAGAGCTGAGGAGCATCACGTTACATGTCAGAGGGCTGGTTGGTGACTTGTCTATCAAAATGATAAAAACAGAGCAAAAAAATATATAATAGTTCTAAAGAACTTCACTAATATGTGAAGGGAAAGAACTGAGTTTCAGAGAAGAGAGAGATTTGGAGGGAATGCAGAGAAGAAAGAGTAATATATCATAAAGTGTAGGCTATGTATGTGTGACAGTGTGGGTCCTGTCATTATGCTTCAGATTGATCATGTGCCCTGGCTACTTGGCCACAGGGATGTCCCTTTGGTTGACTGGTCAGCGCGCATGACTCTCACCCGGGAGGTTGTGGGTTCAATCCCTGCCTGGGCCCTCCTGTGTCCTGCCACATATGTAATATATATTAAAGCTGTATACCAGCATGTTCTTTTTATAGGTCAGCATTGCTGGCCTATGGAGAGTTGGAGAGTAAAAAATCCACAGGTTTAGTGCCATCCATTTGATATGATCCATACAATCCATACAATTATAATAACTTCTAATGAATAGTTACTGTTTTTAGAGGTAGTATTTCTCATCTTTTCTCGCTTTCAGCTTTATCTGATGACAAATTTGGATATTATATCTTAAAATTTCTTCTCAGTGGATGAGTCCTCTAAAAATAGCTTCAAAAAGAGGAAGCTCACCACTGAAGGGTACTAAAGGTACTCTAAGGGTCCTACAATGAAACTCTCTTAAAATGTAAGGAGCAAGGGCTTATCCCCCCATCCCCACCCACTCACCCCCTCTAGCTGTGTTTTTGGAGGTGGTGGTGGGGTTCTTAAAATCTGACTGCCCCACCAGGTGCCACCCCAAGAACAGAAAGACAATTGAATTGGAACAAATAATCAGTGTAAAGTGAACTTTACCAGGGTAAAACTCAGACGCCCAAATGCAAGTAAATCCAGCAAGTAATGTACCCCTACATGTAGTTTGACATCAACACTACCATATTTTCAGCAAAATTGAATTCTATATTCAACCTTTATTTTACATAAAGAACAGATTCTTATTTACAATTATGGCCAATAATGCTGAAGAGACACTTGAATCTTGTGATTAGGCTTTTCTATTTGTTTTAGATCAAACTTGTTCAACTTTTTTTTAACATGTTGTTGTTGTTATCACTTCAGATTATGTGGTAATGCAGCAGTTAAAGGCATGCCATGTAGGGTAACCCCAAGTAAACAATAGTTGATGGGAAGAAATATTACAATATTTGCTTTACTTTTTTCTTTAAATTGACACTTAATTTATAATAATCAGTTTATTATTACGCAAAAAGTCTCATTTACATGTGTCACCCTTTTCCCAGTCTGTGCCCCCCACCCCCGTCAAAGGGTTTCTA
>JAOXYM010000009.1:3289408-3299643 GCA_028567055.1 Leptatherina wallacei
ACTGGTCAGCATGCATGACTCTCACCTGGGAGGTTGTGGGTTCAATCCCTGCCTGGGCCCTCCTACGTCCTGCCACATAAAGAAAATATAGGACTATAACAGTTTTGGGGCCTTGTGACCATGTGTCTTTATTGTGATTCTTCTATGCTTTATGATGTAGATCAACATTTGTATTGCACATTCTGATGTGAGACTATGGAAATAGCATGGCATTGCTACATGAACAAGGGCAAAGATAGATAACCTGTTCTTTGAATCTAAATTTCTTATTCTAAATTCATGAAAATGCAATTCTTGTTTCATATGATTCTACCATAGTTGTACTATTGCGATGAACAGTATGTTGTATTTTTACTTTCTACTTTAAAGAACCCTATAATATCTGTAATATCAAAATATTATTTCTATCATATCTTTAATTAAGTATGACATTTTTCCTTTGTCTGGATCAATAATACAAAATTTCCTTGTGCTTGCTTCTTCTTTAATAAGAAAGACTGAACACTTTGACCTTGCAAAATCCCCCTGCTGGCGCTTGTTTGGATATTTCATTTTCTACTTTGATAAGTTGTTAAAGCTTACATCTAAAGGCTGATGCTGTGATGAATAACTGCATTGTTTCCAAGTGCTTACAACTTGATTCACTGTGAGGTGACTCTGGAAGTCAGCTCTTTGTTGGTTCAAATTGTGCTGAGGTCAACTTAGGATGCTGTGAGTTTGTGCAGATTTCTCCTGATCCATCCACATGGACTCTGCGTAGGTGTTGTAACAGGGTCACCCACTGCTAAATGATTGGTGAAGTTCAACTACAGGGTTAGAGAAAGTCTTGTTCAACTTGGCAATATTGTATAACAATTTTACACACACAGTTTTTAGCCATTATGTGGACAGTTTGGATTGTGTCGTCTTTACTCCAAGAGTTACTGTCCTTCAGCTGTGACCAATCACAGTTGTAACAAAAATAACTGAATAGATGCCTTATATATGTTTGACTCACTGGGTTGATGGCATTATTCACTCTCAAACTGGAAGTTTGATTTTTTTTTGTGAGCAAGGAACAGACAATTTAAACACATTATATTGGATTTGATTTGTGCAGCTGTATTTGTGTGATTAGCTGTGCATTGGCACAGAGAGTGCTAGTGATCATTTCCACAGTTGTACAGTTTCTTCTTTGAAAGCTCTTCAGGATTATTATGTATGCACAGCTTCTCTTTGTTTAAACAAACTGCTGGCAAGCCTCACTGAAGGATGTTGCCGTAGTGATGAGAGGCTAGGGTTTTTGTACAAATGTGTGTGTGTATTTATATTAAGTCTTTCCATTGCCTCATTTAAACTCTTTTAGTTCAAGCACATGCACAATTTACAGAACCAAAGAAAGATCATTTAGTTTCTGTTAAAATCTTTTGTGTTTTCAGGCTGACTGCTATCATGTCTTACCTGTTGCATCAACACCTATTGATGTTCTTAACTGCTTATCTTTTTATATTCAAGTGTAGATTATAGATCTTTTGAGTATAGATTTTGAAAATAAGTTGATCATTAAAACTTAACTGTGCACATTCACAGTTCATACCTATAAGAAAAGTAATCTGTCTTAAAAAGAGCCAAGATGAGTTGCTTCCAGACACCATTAAAACTATAAATGAGCAGCTTCTTTTCATTATATTCAGTCTCAAAGTCACACTGAAAAACAAATGTATGCTTTTATATCGTCAAAGCTTGATAATTGCAGTGCCATTTTAGCTGGTTGTCCAAAAAAACTCCTTTAATATCTTTCAGTTCAATCCAGAAGTCTGCAGCTGGAGGACAGAGAAGAAAAGTTTGATCATATCTCTCTAGTTTAAACCTCCCTTCACTGGCTCCCTGAAGAATTCAGAGTTGAATATAAAATCCTATAATTGCCTTAATGATTTAGCCCCATCCTATATAAAATATGTTATTGTTTTCTATCATCCACAACAATATCTCAGTTCCCAGGTGCTGTTGTCCCTCCCAGAATGGGAGGCAGAACCTTTAGTTTTCCAGACCCTCATTAATTGAACCAGCTGCTGGTTTGCATTAAGATGAGCCTAAAAACTTTTTTTTTTTTTCGTTTGTGCCATGTGCCATCTTAATTTATTCTTCAATACTAACATACTGATATTGAGATTTCATAAGAAATCTTACAAGTGTTCCCTTTACTATGACTCCAAAAGTATTCAAATACACCTTGTGTTTGCAGAGGTATACTTATTTGATTGTGGGTATAATTTTTGAGCAGAAGCCTGAAAAACAAGCACAAGACTCAAAGGGTTACAATTGAACTATTAAGGACAGCTTTCTGTTAATTTATTGTTTTTTGTTCTTTCTGGTACTGTGATGCTAGACTTTTATCCTTTTGTTTTATTTAAAATTCTTTTATTCTATTACTATCCATTTTATTATTTGTTACTTGTGTCTATTGTTGTCTTGTTTTATTTGAACTGTAATTACTTTGGTTTTACTCTTATGCGTCTGTAAAATTGTCATATAAATAGAGTTGACTTTAGTAAAGCAAATCAGGTTGAAAACACAACTGAAAGTTTTTGTGTTTTTGTTTTTATGAAATAATGACACTTGTTTTTAACTAAATGACCAAATCACAGACTGAATGATGTGATTTAATAACATCCTTGTCTACTTTTTAACTTCAGTGATTGAGGATCTGAGCTGATTGTGCTGTATATTAGTTTATATTCTTTGAGATCATAAAAGGTTTTGTATTGAGTAGCAAGTACACAGATGTGCTACTTAACAGCTTGACTGCTTGTGTTTCTGTTGGTGAAAGTCACTGGTCAAAGTCAAACTCTTTAATAATGTAGAACATGCGCTTTAACATGAGACTCTATTAAAGTGCTGCACTGGGCACATTCCATAATGAGGAAAAACACTGCATGTAGCAGGTTTGTAGCTGTGTTTTAAACAGCTTCAGGATACAAATGACAAAGCTTCTTAGTGTGTTACACGTGAAGTAAGACCTCTCAGTTGTCTGAGGCGTTCTCATGAAAGCAGATGTGCATACAAAGGGCACGGAGTGTGTCCCTGGGTTCCCGCATGGCCAGGTGTCATCAGAGCCTCTGCTTTGGAGTGGCTCTGAATATGAATGAGTGAGTCGTGACTCCCGCTGGAGCTGCTGCTCTGCCGGGACATTGAACAGCACAGATTTGTGTGTGCATGAGGTCCAGATGTTCAATTTGGGTAGTAAAAGAGTATAGCTGCAAGGAGAAAAAAGAAGGTAGGAATGGAGGTAATGAAGGGAGAAAAGAAGGAGGAAAAAGAAAGAAAGGACAAGAAAAGGCCACTGGCTGCAAGGTGCAAAAGATGACATATTAATAATTCATGTGATGAAAAACTTGATAGACTGGATGGGTGTACTTTTGATGAGGGTGAATCAAATGCTAATGACTGACATTTGTGCAATTTTATCATTTAGAAAAGTAATTTTAGAATGAAAGAGAAAGGGAATTCAATCTGTTGTTTTTTGTTTAACTCCTAATGAAAAAATGTTCAATGAGGATTACACAGGAGCATAAAGCCACACTGGAGGAAGGGAGGGGGGAAAATGAAAAGGTGAAAACTGGGCCAGTGGAGTGGAAGGCCAAAGGAACAAAAACATCAGATGGATTGCTCACTTCAAAGTTTGCGGCTGTGGCTGCAGCAGGTGTGTGAGCTCTGTTTTGTCCTCCACCTTCCTCTTCTGTCCTGTCTGTCCTCTGCTGACGGTGTGCTTTTTATTCCTCTCTTGCTCTGACTACGTCCTCCCTCCTTCCACAGCTGTCTCCTCTCCCTTCGCTCATTAATCCCTCTGCTCTCTCCGCCTTCGCTGCACACACTACACCTCATTAATAACTGAATAATCAAACTTGTGTGTCCATGTCATCTAAGTGTGTGTGTGCATTAGAGCAAACACATGCATCTATTTAGTCTTGAAGTGGAGGTGAGGATGAATATTAAAAGTGGATGAACAGGGATAACAGAAGAGAAAGGGAACAGAGGGGGGGGGCACAGTTGCACCAGATCAGCTTCTTAATATTGTGTGACGATGCCGCGCAAACTGTGGTGAGTAACTACTGTCTGCTTATCTTGTCTGTATGTTATTCATTATTATATTTTGACTAATACTGATTTCTTTTGTATCAATTCCTACTCGGAAAATTGTATTAGTAAAACAGTAGATAATGAGTCTGAAAAGGAGATGATTTAATGGCTGTGTATATGTGTGTGTATTTAAGGCTTGGATTGAATACTGCAATATTTCTAGACTTTGTTGGGCATTGATTTCATTGCACATGTTAATAAAATGTTAGTATTGCATATAAAAAAGACTGGCTCAAATAAGTGTGATATTAGCAGGAGATGCACCATGTTTTGAGATTTGTGAGTTTTGGGGTCTTACTTGCATTTATGGTCATCCAGTTTCTAGTGGTCAAAATTTAGAAAGAGATGGTTGTATACTTTATTCCCAGAAAGGTCATATCACTGCCTTCATGTTAAAGCCAGAATGAATAACTGTTGTAATCATTGTGTTTATGTGTTTAAAGCAAATAGTGCAGAAATCATTAGTTTTTATTCCATAGTCGGAAGAACATAATTTTCTACCTTTATAAAAAAAAAGGTAACAGAGCATGAAATGAGAGGGGGACACCAAATCTAGACCGAATTAAAGTGGGTGAAGTAATTTGGAGCGAAGGATAAAACGCTCGTTCTTCAGGATATTTGATGCTTCAGTCATAAGCTTTTCATCACAGAGCTTGATACAGATCAGATGATTGGTTTTGTCTGTGTGAGGTGCATGCACAAATACAATAGTGTCAGGCTGACAAATTAATCTCTCTGCTTCTATAAAGAAAACTGCTGCGTGTCTGCTGCGTGTCAGTCTAGTACTTTAGGAGCTGCATGTTTCCAATGCCTTCATGCATTGTGTCCTTTTAGATTCTCAGGCACAACACCAAAATAAATATATGAACTGGCTATATTTTCTAATGATCCAACGGTCTGCTTGGCTCCTCCGTCCTGCTCTTGTTAACATGCGTGCACATGAGGGAGATTCTGCAGCCAGTGATGGGTAATCAGACACTGATGCTTGCCATTTATTATTTCCACCCTCCTCAGACCCCTCCCCTCTCCGACTCACCTCGTCCGTTCTCTGCTCAGTTCAAAAAGAGCAGCTGCTCACATCTGAGAGTGTCACCCACTCAGACGCACCATTCACAGGTCTGTAATGGCCCGGGGATGCACAAGCACCTGCGCAGCCAACCTTCTGTTTTAAAACTTGGTCAGCATGGTTCTCTTATTTTTTCTATTTTTATTTTTTAGGTACTTTATTTCGAAACAAGTATTTAGCAAGATTTCACATATAAAAGACGGGTTAAGTTAAGTTATTGTCAGCCTGAGCTAGATAGAAGTGTATACGGACCAGTAAGGTGGGGAAGGAATTGGGGGTTATACTGAGACATGCTCAGGAGAAATTATGTTCATATAAGTCAGGAAAGAGGGCTGTTCAGAAAAGTGAAAAAAAGTGTCCTCCTTTCTTTTTCTTTTTAAAGTGCCCTGCCCAGCTTAGATTTTGGGGCCAGGTGTAAATGTTATCTGTCTGCCAGCATCATGGAAAAGAGCAAATGGGCTGCTGCTATTTCTGGAGCCTGGCATTTACTCTATCTCCTAGTGCACTTACTATATTGCAGGCAACTACGCTCAGTAGTGACCACCAAACAAACATGGGACTGGATGTTTCCTGGTATCATATTTACTTTAGGTGATGGCTTATTAAAGCTCAAAGCTTTGCTCCACAGCACAGGGAGAAGAAGCTGTGATTACTCAGATAGAAGCTGTATGCAGACATAATGAGCTATCAGCTTTATTGTGTTCTGCTTATTGGAAGTGGCTTTATTTGTAGTGTACGCAGTCACACCCAGCCTAACTTAATATCAGCCTGCAGTCCATGGCAGAGATAAAGGAGAGGAGCAGTAATGAGGGGCATGAGTTCAGTCAGTTTTATCTAATGCACAACTGCCCATGGTGGATATGACTCTCGGCCAGGGTTAATTTTGGGAACGGTTAGTTGAATGTGACCACACGCATGCAGTTGGTCTGACTTGTTGAGAGAATGCAACCGTAGGACTTTCTGCTGCTGGGTGTGAGAAAATGGTACAGAACCCATGATCACAAGGTTGTGGACTCATTGTAGAAGCATAGAGTGGGAAGTGGTTGAACTCCACCCATCCTCTGCAGCTCAGGGGAGGATGTCGCACTTCCTTTCCTCTCACACTTCCAGCCTCAGTGAGCTCATAAGACACTAGGTAATAACTATCCCTATACAATATGTTACATTCTATATTACTCCTTCTGTTCTCCAATAAAAGTCATTGTAAAATTTTAAGTTCCACCTGATTACAGCACAACACCCAGATATTAGTGTGAATTTTTTTAAATAAAAGTTTTTGTAACTAAAATCCTGGTTTGTCTGAGGTTTGGGGTGTTGGTTTCTTGTTGTGACTATATCTATACCTCAGCCTTCTCATTTAGAAATGAGCCCAACCCATGAGCAACAAGTCCTGTCAACTCCCTTGTTATAGCTGTACCAGTTTTTAACCACAAGGGGGAGCAAAGTGCACATATTCTAGACTAACAAGTCTCAGACTGATAAAAAATCTGAGCCCCGCAATAGCAGCAGCTCACCTGAACAAAATGCTCACTAGAGGGAGCGATTTGTCTATAATTGCCTGTGCTGAATCAGTGTCGAGTGCTGTACAACTAGTTCACATGTAACCTGTTGACAATGACCACATAACTGGGATTTATTGTGAATGCAGTTTTCACTACAGTTAACATTGAATGAAATCAATACAAGAGATGCAAGCTGATCCACTGATATCTTACAATATAGACAATCAAACACTTTTCATTTGTGGCATTATTTTTTTTTAAACAATCTCCCTGTGTAATATTATACAATCTATTCCACCCCAGCAGGATTGAAAACGGCATGTCTGCAGCACAGCATCATCATCTGATCAGTTCCTTATGCCCTGCAAGCCTACACTGTAGGTCTCCTCTGCAAAACAACACCACTGTGTGTTCTCAGCCATACTGTATACTGCAGACTACAGGGAGCCATGGCTGTTGCTACAGCAGCAAGAACTGATGATCACCTAAGGGATGGTCATCCAGTATGGTTCATTACCATGGTGACTTCCCCGGTTGTCTCACCTTGTGGCCAGATTTCATTGCCAGAGCAGCAAAGCATAAACCAGTGGAAGGAGAATTTGATTCACATTAACAACCACAATTTTTCACCACAATGGTTTTAGTATGTGTGTGTGTGTGTGTGTGTGTCTGTGTGTGTGTGTGTGTGTGTGTGTGTGTTCCTCAAGGAATATGTGTGAGGTAAACAGGGGACAGCAAAAACACTGCTAACAGTGTCCACATGCAGGGAAGTCTGATTCCATTCATGCTTTTGCACAAAAAGATGCTTAGAGGCTTGCTGATGTGGAGAGGAGAGACAGCTCTGTTAGAGGATGGTCATGTGACTGATGCTGGCTGATGACCAAGTAGGGACAAGTCTCTGCTCAGACCAAGGTTAAATCTGATTTAATTGCTGGGGTTTATCAGAGCAGAAGAAACTTCACCGGAGTGATACAGTAGGAGGGAAGACACAAGATGAAGGATCTTTCAGTTCTAGCTCATCAGTTCTAGCACTTTCAATTTTTTTACATTTTGAAACAAACTTGAACATTGGTGTCTTTTGCAAATGAAGTTGAAGTGGAAGCACAATAATCCTTTTTACAAAATATGATAATTGTGGGAAAGCAGGGAACATACTGTAAGCTTCCTTCAAACGGTAAACAAACATATTTTCAGGTCGCACGACTACAGACCAATTATTCTCAAACCTGGCAACAATGGGCAAGATGTGTGTAAACAGCTGCTGGCTCAATGTAAAAAATGTAATTAAGAATTAAGTAAGAAAAGTGAGAGTAAGACGAAATAATAACATTGGACTGGTCATGTATTAGATTAGCCAGAGGAACAGTTCTGTGATTGGTTGTTATGTTGTTTAGATTATCTAACTAGGCACTTGTGTCATAACTTGCAGACAGTGGGAAACAACAAACCTAAAAAACAAACACAAACAAACAAACAAACAAACAATCAAACAACAAAAAACACTTCCATGTGATGTGTCACTTTGAGCTCTGAGGCAGTTTTTGTTTTTTAATTCTACAAACCACATTCTTTTTCATCTACATGCAGACACTTGCTGAGACCGTTTGTGGTGTAAAAACACAATTCTGAGGCTCTGGAAACTTATTTCAACCATTCATTCACAGCAAGGCAGTGAGAAAAGTCATGAAACAAGGAATTTGACTGGATCAACAATTAACCTAATCCAATATTTTCAAATGTGGAGATCATCACAGCAGTCTGTCCTTTCAGCTGATCCAATCTAACACCACGTTAAACCAAAACAATGAGCTGAAAGAAACAAAAAGCTCTGCAAAGCTGCTCCAGAAGGGCTGTCCATTTGTTACCTCTCTGTTGATAATACACTGTTGATAAAGAAAAATGTAACTCTTCTTATCATCGCTCTTAATCAGTGATGAAGAAGAATAGAAAAATAAAACATGTCTGTGTCCCCCCCCCCCCCCCCAGACAATAAAACATATTGCATCTAGTGTTACTGTGAGTGTTCTCCTTGTTAAAGCAACAGTCTTGTTACTCTAAAGTCCCCCAGACAACCAGCTGCCTCTCTGCTTCTGACAAATATTTACTTCTTCCCATTTCCCTGATGCTACACACACACACACACACACTGAGGCACACACAGAGTAACTGATAAGCACACCATCTGCTCTGAGTGCTGGCTGTTAAGGGCTTATAAAACAGACCCTCACCTATTTAGAGGGAGAGGGCTCCGTGTGCATGGCAAACTGTGGAGGATGAGCAAACAGCACGCGAACACACACACGCTTGCTTCTGCGTGCACATATGGAGTTGCACGCGAACACTGCCACCCACATACATGTTCATATTAAAGGGGAGGGGGCGTAGGAGGCGAGACAGAAGGTGAGAGGATCAGAAGATGTACCTGGTCTTGTTAAACAAATTTCTTTCTAACTACAGTCTTCATTCGCTTTCTTTGAGGGTAAAGATATGCAGAGATTGGTTTATCTGACTTATATAAAACATCTTAGTGTCAATGTGAGGAACACAACTTTGTACAAGATGTAGTCATGCAATATAATCTATTGGTCTGTGTTTTTAGACACAACTTGTTCCAGGATGTTTGGAGGATGGCAGTGTAATAACACATCATTTTCATTAAGAAAACTTGTGTATTGATATCCAGCGATACTCCAATATATACAATTATTCGTAACTCGTAGCATAACAAAAATGTCAACAATTTAAAAACACTGAATTTCTAAGTGATCTCTTTTCTATCTTTTACTCTGTAATGACAGAGTAACACAGCAGGATAAAACTGGTGTAAAGAATGTTGTGGCTGGTGGAGCCCCCACTAGTTCCTTCGATGTCAACTTGGAGAAAATTGCAGGAGTCCTGCTGGATTCCAATCACACATTTAAGCAAGGGCTTCTAGAAAATTGAGTTTTGATAAGACTTAATGGGCATTTGTGCAGTTTTTAAAGTTCTTCAGCAAATATTTTGAGAGTAATTTCATGTCTAAGAAAAATAAAAGTCAACAAAATAACTAACTATAACTAAAGTGTGATGGCAACACTTTAATGCGCTTCTGATTTTGCTATAATATCATTATATGTGTTTTTTTTACAATCATGAAATAAATATCAGATATTTTGACAGCCCTCGACTAGCAATACAAAATACCAGATGTAGCCTGCATGATTGTCAATAGAGCTTTCAAAATTCCTTCAAACTTAAAAAACGTAGTTGTTAGCAATTTACTAGCTATAATAAACATTTGGCTTACAGAGCACATGCTAGTCAACTCTGTTTCATTACACTGAATGGTTGCAAATGTTTCAGACAAAACCTGGTGAGATCTCTCTGGCATTCTGCTGGGTTTTTATTTTAATTCCTTGTCATGGATAATTATCAGTCGTTATCTAAGTTCTGCAAACGCTGTGGCGGCTAACTGACTTAAATGGTCTGTGGGATTCCATCCATCCATCCATTTTCTGTACCGCTTAATCCATGCAGGGTCGCAGGTGGGCTGGAGCCTATCCCAGCAA
>JAOXYM010000009.1:3316475-3326932 GCA_028567055.1 Leptatherina wallacei
ATAGATAGATAGATAGATAGATAGATAGATAGATAGATAGATAGATAGATAGATAGATAGATAGATAGATAGAGTCTCCAGGTTCAATTAATTGATTAATTAATTCAATCAATTAATTGAATTAAGTTTACTGTTCTTCATCCAATAGTTAGCAAGAAAAATAAATCTGGAAAAAATAAGTGAACCTATTTATGGCACTTTAACCTGAATTTTTTAGTTCTTCGAAACAGCGACAGTTGGTCAATGTTTTTTTTCCTTGACCGTCATTAAACGCCACACAGGAGTCAAATTACGTTTTTTTTCCCCCCTCGTCAGTCATTAAACACCACAGAGTCGGGAAAGCGTTTGAAAAGTACAGTGGAGGGAAGGACGGTTACTTCGCATTGTCACTCCAGTTAGGAGGAGCCAGCAAAGTTTCCCATATATTTTTGAAGAAACACAGTCGACTGGAAGAAGACAAAGTAAAAGAATGCCCATTTGAACTGAAACTGTGGAGAGTGAAGTATTTTGAAGCGGTGAAAACAACCAAGCTGATTTGGAAGGCGGTGAAACTGACCATCCACAGTTACAACGGAGGCAAACGGCACGGCACACGTCAGCTCCTAGTAAGTATGTCAATCTAAACTTTGTTAGCATTACTTTGCTAACTATTTATTTGTTTAGCTTTGTGTCAAGGTCAGCTTGAATTTCTGTTACATCTGTAGATTAAACTTACGATTTAGCTTAGCTATTTAGCTATGCATTAAAGCTAAATTGTTGAGCTTGAGCTATTTCTCCTCTCCTTTGCTCACTTGAGATTCAGCTCGCTACTGAGATTGTATATAATTCTGACTTCTTCCATCCCAACAGAAATTTGGTATCGTGACAACCCTGCAAACAACCATGCCCTCTGAAGTGAACTGTGTGGAACTTCCAAGTACACCTTGTATTGTTGTGTGTGTGGTATGTTTCAATAATTTTCAGTCACCGTTTTCATTTATCTATTTATTTTTAAAATCACTCTATATACCTGTGGTTCTCAAACATTTTCTGCCATACCCCTCCCTTTGGAGGAGTAAATATACCCCTATATTTATAAATAATCTCTGTTGCGTTCAAACAATTATGGTGCGTTGAATGTGACTTGGAGATAGGAAGTCGGATCTGGGAATAAGCAGCCATCTTTGATGGATGAAGTCAGAGCTAGGAGTCTTCCCCAACTCGGATATCTGACTTCTTGTTGAATTTCTCACTTGTAACTCGGAATATTTGACTTCCAAGTACAAATCAAACGCACAATCATTTCGCAGTTCTACATGTTTTTTATTGTGTTATATATATATATATATATATATATATTGATATATGTTCATATTATGTTGTATGCATCATCATACCATCATGTTGCCATCCCCCCAGGGGGCCCGACCGGCCTCCTACTACTGCCTGAACATCTCATATCCAGCAGCCCAAAGCGCAACATTGGAGTTCTTGTAGAGGTAAGAGGAAGTTAATATTAAACATCAAAACAGATGTTGAGTGACTTAAAATGATGGTTTTCCCTTTATAATAAAAGAACGTTTTTGGTTGCTTTAGCCAAGTGTTAAGGATCACGGTTATGATGAATAATGTCATGTCATCCTCTGAGTGTTGATGAATATGCAGGGCTTCTTCCAAGATTTTATGAAACTGGGAGAGCCCCCGCTTCCCTCCCTTTAAAAAAGAACATCATCACAACGTAAAAAATCACAACGTAAAAAATTTATTATTTATTAGTATATTATTTATTCAATAACAACCTAAAATAGATGCACCTTTCAGAAATGGTCACTTTTTATTCTTCCATCAGCTCATATCTGTAGTGATAAATATATCTTTGTGGTATTTCGTAAACAATAAATGTTCGACCAAGACAGTTTTTAAATTTGCACATTATTTCACTCAAAAATGGATTCATGAAGCCTTGCTGCTCCCTGACTTTTCATAAAACTACATTAATTGTTATTTAAGCAAGGATGAAAGATTATTTCAAGAATAGACATTTCTACATATTTTTGCCACATGTCTTTCTGACTGATTTGCACAAAATGTATAGAAATGTCTATTCTGATATGAAACTTTGCTTAAATAAAATTCCATGTAGTCTTAAGAAAAGTCAGGCTTCATGATTTCATTTGAGTTACATGCAAATTTAGAAACAGTCAAAATAACGTCTGGGCCAGACATTTAATGTTTACAAGATACCACAACAATGTATTCATCACTACAGATATGAGCTGATGGAAGAATAAAAAAAAATCTAGTTTTAAATGCACCGACTACTTTGGGGCGGTGCAATCCTCGGTGATTGAGTGGACCGGAGAATCCAGCCGTGGCAGACGCTCCTGGTGGAACAGGGTGCCAGGTGGGAAACGCAGTGAACCTTTCCAGGCTTCCGTGGTCAGTGGGACAGAGGGGTGAACGTCAATGTTAATAACGTGTTCAAAACTCTGAGATGCAGCAGCAAACCGAGCTTTACCAAAGCATGTCTATAAACAAGATGAATACTGACATATATTCTTGACAACAGTGACGGTAGATTGAGGCTGTTCATGGCTGGACATGCTGGACATGAAGTTCTCAGCATCTTCACCTCCCTGCAGGAGAGTTTAAAAAAACACGCACACCTGCCTGTGCATGTACGTGTCTGGCATCAGGATGAAACTCCGGCTATGTGCAGTACGAAAATCATGTAGAGAGAAATGAAAAGCTGTGGTGTAAATAAGCTAAACATCATCAGACTATTTAGTTTTTACTACAAGAACAAAGCAGAAAGCTGCTCTATAGGAAACTTCAGTGTTTAGGCCGCAGGTTGTATCATGTAGTTGGTAAGTGAAGCCGTTCGATCTCAACTTTATGTCCTGGTTAGAATATAGAGCCATTCATATTTTGATGTCATTTGATAGTTTTCCATCTCGTATCGAAATTATATTTCTGAATGAACACAAGCTGGAATTTCAAAGTTTATTTTGCAAACAAAATTGCAATTTGGTAAGAAAAAATGCAATAAGATTTTTTTCCAAAATCGTTCTGGCCTCCTGACTACCAGTTTCATAGAACCTACCTTTGACACTTCCTGATTTCATTTTTCTTTTTTCATTTTCTTTTCATTATTTTTTTTATATCAACAGAGGCCTCCACTTCAAGCTAAAATAAACTTTTAACCCTCAGTAAGCTTTGACAGATGTATATAAACTTGACACACACTCACCCAGGAAACGAAAAGTAAAATTACTGAAGAGCAAAACATTATTAAGGTTTGCCAAAACATTCTGCTTTGCCTGTAGACCTGTAGAGTCTTGATAAAAATGTCATCTTTATCATTTTACAATTCAACATGCAGATTTGTTTGTTCTGTTTCCTTTTAACAGATGCTTCTTCAAAATAAATCCAGAGAAGAAGGCTTCCCGGAAACAGATGGCAACAGACCAAAAGTTCTTTCTTTGATAACCAAAATCGCAGATTATGAGTGGAGGGAGGAAGTGAGAAAAACATTCAGGGTTCAATATCTCCTCTTCCTCTCTCTCTCTTTCTCTATTTTTTTATGGTTTTGATTTGCTCCTTCCACCAAGAAGGATCCTTAGTTGAACTTGTTGCAAACTGTTTCTGGACTTAAGTGCAATGTAGCTGCAACACAAGCAGTCAAGATATCTCTTCAATGCAAGGAAAGTGTTCTCTTTAAAACAATGAATGTTCATGTAACATCTTTATTTTGTTTTCTGATGAGGAGGACTGTTTAAATAAATGTTGAAAACAAAGTCATGTGTCCTGATTGTTAAGTTATTTCGTAGAGCTAAATCTTATCATTTCAAAGATTATTGTTTAAACAGGTAGTTTGTAGTAACACTTTGAAGTAGTTTTGTTTTGTTTTTTACTGGTGGGATACTTCAGTGTATAACATATTTTGGGACAATATTAAACATTAATCCTTTTCATTTTATAAATAGTAAACCTTTTGGCATTAAAAAAGCATTTCATGTGAAATTTCTCGACAATTTTCTTGTTACATTTGATTGATTTATAATTAACAGTATATTTTTGCAATTCTAAAGTAAAGCACCAGTGTTACTGCAGTATTTTAACATTTTTAGAGAGGTAAATCAAATGTTTTAATGGTGATATACTGTATTTCCCGCATTAAATACTGATAAAATACAAGAATTCCATAAAATTACGTTAAAAAAACAAATATTAATGGAAATAATCTATCATTTCAACCATGCTTTTCTGTATTTTAGCAGTTTTTTTACTGTATTTTTAGGTGATTAAATTGTTATTATACATGTTAAGGTCCTTAATTTAACATTAAAATACCAAAATAAAACGAAGGGCCCATGTAAAAAATGAAGTTATAAACTGTACTATTACAATGGAAAATTACTGTATTTTGATGAGACAGTTCTTTTCTGTTATTTTATGATATTTTCTGGTGCCCCAGCTACCGGAATATTACCGTTATTTTACTTTTCTTTTTTTTCTTACAGTGTAGGGAAAAATTTTTTTTGACTTGTGTGCATCAGTATCCATTCTCCCTGAAGTTGCAAAATCTTTAAAATAGATCACCAAAATCTATTCAGAATTTGTCAATTACAATTAGAGTTAAGACAACTGGACACTGTACTTATTAACAATAGTTAGTAGGATAACAATAAATAGAAATAAGTGCAAATTTTGTATAATTTTACATTTACTACCAGCACTATCTGTTAATTTGCAAAATGTCCAAAGGCACTGTTTTTTTCTTTTTTACTTAGTTATCATTTTATTAATTAACATTCACATTGGGAAGATCCATACCGTGTAAGAGTGGTCACCTGAGCAGTTTGTGTGTGCATGTGTAAGAGTGCGTGTGTGTGTGTGTAGGTGTGTGTGTGTGTGTTTGCGTGTAACTTGATGACAACTAGTTGAGAAGGTCTATTTATTTGAATCAGGTGTATTGGAGCAGGGAATCATCTGATATACAGGGCTAGAGAAACATTGATGTAATCTCTCTGCGAAAATGAACTCCATGCACTAACATTACTCATTATCACTCAGCTGCGAGGCCAGCATTGCAGAAGTTAAGTCTCCCCTGAATTAAGTTTGCTCATCAGGTTATTTTCTGCCTCTCAATCCAGCATTTCCTCAGGAGCAGAGCACCACTTTCCACATACCTATCTGTGTTAAAACAGTCATCGCTATCAAACAGCAACCCACTGCACTCACTGTCAGTGAGTGAGTGTGTGTGGGCAGCTGCTTGACAGAAAATACTGTTCTATGCTAGTAAATTACAGCCCTTTACTGTCATAGATTAACTCACATTAACTGCTCGTTTGCATGAGATTCCAAGAGATTAATGTTTAACTGATATCTGCCATTAGTCTCAAATATAGGAAGACACACTTGTAAATGTACAGCAAAATGCAGTTGTTCATTACAGTAAAGCTGTCATTTTAGGCGTGAATTGTATTATTTTTACAGCAGAGATGGTCAAGTTCTCTACTCAAGAATGTTAAATAACAGGCGCAGACAACCTTTGTTAGCAGGATTAGCACATTATTGCCATTTCATAGTGTTTGTTGACAGTTTAGAAAAGAAATTAAGAATATCAGCATAATAATGATTTAATTTGAGTTATTTCAGCCCATTTATGCTTTGTTAACGTTGCTTTAAACAGCATAGCATATGGTAAAGTAACACTTAACACCACTGCTGCTAATTTTAGATGAATGAGCAACTTCAAGAGGCTGCTGCTGACCTGACTGCACACACACTTGTTTTAAGTGTTAAATTACATGTAAGTGGAGCATAAACAGGAACTTTAGGATTATTTAAATTACATGATGGTTTTATGGATGTATGTGTACTGCAAACAGCTTCATAGATCCTTTAACTCAGCTTGAGTCACACCTTTGCTTTTGAGTGTACTTGCCAATGTGCAACTAGTCTTTTGTAAATGTCCACTTACTGGCCACTTTATTAAGTACACCCTGCTATTACTGGATTTGTCTCCATTTAAGCCTCCAAGTAATGCCTTAATTATTCTTGGCATACATTCACCAAGGTGGAAACATGTATCAGAGATTTTGTTTCATATTGGCAGGCTAGCATCACACATTTGCTGCAGATTCGTCAGCTGCTCATCCATAATGAGAATCTCCTGTTCCACTACATCGCCAAGGTGCTCTATTGGATATAGATCTGGTGACTGTGGAGGCTATTGGAGTCCAGTGAACTCATTGTCATGTTCAAGAAATCATTTGGAGATGATTTGAGCTTTGTGCATTATCTTGCTTGGAGTAGCCATTAGAAGAAGGGTACACTGTGAAACAGCAATAAGTAGGCTGTGGTATTTAAATGATGCTCAATTGGTATTAAGGGGCCCAAAGTGTGTCGAGAAAATGTGCTCAATATCATTGTACCACTATCAGCCTAAACTGTTGAAACAAGGTCGGATTGATCCATGTTTTCATGTTGTGTATCCCAAATTCTGGTCCTACCGTCTGGATAAAGCTGAAATAGAGGCTCATCAGGCCAAGTAACAGTTTTCCCATCTCTTATTGTCCAATTTTGTTGAGCCTGTGCAGATTTTTTTTAAGGAGCATGGAGGATGAGGACCCAAACGCAGGGTGAAGACACAGGAAGCAGGCGGATGTAGGAATTAACAGTTTAATAAAGATAAAAGGAGCTTCAGAGGCAGGAATAAAAATAACTCACAAGACTAAAAAAACCTAGAAGCACACTAACAATAACAAGGGACACAAGGGAAGACAACGATGGAGAACTGGTGGAGAACAAAAGACACGAAGGGACATATAGACTGAAGAAGCAAATGACATAATGAGTAGGAAGTGAAGCAAATTAGCAAATGATACCAGGTGTGTGAAGAACAGGAAGTACAGTTTAGAGCACAAGGGAAATGATTTCTACAAAGTAAAACAGGAAACAAGATAACCAAGACCAAAAACTAAATAAAATTCAATAGAAATCCAGCAATAATCAAACCAAAAACGCTGATAATTTTAGTCTCAGTTTTCCACTTTTTAGCTGAGTATCTCCACGCCTGGTCTGGTCTATTTAATTTACTGTAGCCTTTCTATCATCTCAAAGTCGCCAGCCCATTTTTCACTTATCTTTGACATCAACAAAGCATTTTGGTCCAGACTCACTGGATATTTTCTCTTTTTCAGATCATTTCCTGTAAACCATAGAGATGGTTGTGCATGGAAATCCCAGTAGATAACCAGCTACTCAAATACTCAGACCAGGCTGTCTGGCACCAGCAACCATGTTATATTCATTTAGATCCTTTCTTCCTGATTCTGATGCTCAGTTTGAAGTCGCCTTGACCATGTCTACATGCTTTAAAATATTGAGATGCTACTATGTGATTGGCTAATTAAATATTTCTGTTAACAAGCAATTGAAGCTAATAAAGTGTTGCTCTGTATGCATGAATATTTAGCAGCATTTTAGTCAGGCTGTTCATTGTTCTTTGGGAAATGAGTCTAGTGTGTTGTGGAAGCTTGTCATGTACAGAGCAGGAAAGAACGTAAAGAGCAGAGATAAAGACAGGGTGAGAAATGATGCAACACTAAGAGGCAAAGTGGTGTGGATGAGAGACATAGACTCTAAACGGATGGAGGCAATCAGTTCCACATAACTGATTATCTAAACAGACCATGATCTGTGATGAAATATTCAGCTGTAATGATTACATTTTGATTACTTACTGCCAAAATCTGATGACTACATGGATTAGAGAAGTTTTTTTTTCTGTGTCTAAGAGGCTCATGGGTGTAAATTTTTCTCTTCTGAAAACACCTTTCCACCCATTCAGAAATATATATATATATATATATATATGTATATGTTTTTTGTAGAAGTCATCTGTGTGGTTGCTGTATTCCCAACACAACGGTTGTTGGGTGTTTTCGCAGTCTTTTATTGGCTGCGTAGCCCCGTAGATAAGAGGAATTTGGAGAGTGACAGTGGGGGTGGGGATGGAGGGAATTGTGAAGAGGAAAAAAACAGAGGTTAATGGAAAATTACAACGACAAGACAGAAAGTGAGAGACAAGTCACATGGTGACAGATATGGACAAGAGCAGCATGAAGAGATGAAGTGTTGTTATAAAGACGAAGAAGGTGGAGTGGCGACAAACATATGAGAACTAACATAAAGAGAGATTCAATGTTTTAGCCAATCCTTGGACACAATGTCCTTTCAATTAACATCCAGACTTTTAAAACCCTAAAAGAAAGAGAAACACTGTGCAGTTTATAACTTTCTCTTAAGCACCTGCCACACCTTTGCTGTAGCATCATATCTGACGAACTGATGGGGTGAAAACTGATTACCCTGTGTACTAGTGCATATGTTCAGTGATTTGCTGTTCACTTGAGAAAATAAATTCTTTAGCAATTTTTGTTTTCCTTGGTTATAATATGAGCCTGAAGCTTGTCTTAGAGGCAAGGCTTTCCCAGCAAAAACTGACCACATTTTCTTCTTTGTTTGAATTCAAGTCCTGCTCCTATGCAGCCAAGAAACTTTCATCCTGTTTCCACTGAGGGGTCTGGTTCGGTACAGGAGAGAATGATACCCAAATTTGTATGTGTTTCTATAGGCATACACTAGGAAGGGCGCCAGAATATCCCATCCAACCCATCCTGTTTTTTGGTTACCCTCCCGTTGACATCCCAATCTTACTGATCCAATCCTAAAGGCTGACGCTTGACACTTTGCATTCCACTGATAGGTCAAAAGAATTATCACTTCCTGTACGACTCGGTAATAAGAACAAAGCAGTAAGAGCCCCATGTTTGAATATACAGTGGACCTTTTGTTCTTTAAAGCCACATGCCAAGAAGGACAAAATACAAACTGCTTGGCTTTGGAAACGCAACAGACGTCTGGATTAACTGGACTATACTGTCCCTTCCTGAGTTGGACCTGTTAGTGGAAACAGGGCTCTAGTCCCTCTGGTGTAACTGAGGTCTTCTCCTGGTGGGATGTGCACAGAATACCTCACCAGGGAGGCATCAAGAGGGATCCTAACTAGATGATCGAGCCACTTCATCTGGCTTCTCTTGATGTGAAGGAGGAGCAGCTCTACTCTGAGCCCTTCCTGGATGACCGACCTTCTCACCCTATAAGGGAAAGTCCAGCCACCATGTGGGGGAAATCCTTTTTGCTAGTCACTGCATACAGCTCGTGAGCCATAGGTGAGGAAAAGAACGTAGATCAACTGGTGAATCGAGAGCTTTTTCTTTTGGCTCAGCTCTTTCTTCACTATGTCAGACCGATGCAGATCCCACATCAATGCGGACGCAGCACCAATCCGCCTGCTGATCTCCCTATCCATTCTTCCCTCATAAACAAGACTCTGAGATACCTGAAGTTCTCCACTTGGGGCAGGATCTCATTCCCAACCTGGAGAGGCCACACCAACCTTTACTGTCTGAGGACCACAGCTAACTTTTTTTGCAAGACCATCACAACAGTGATCTTTGAACCCCTTTCAATCTCTGATGTCGGACCACTGTTTTAAACTTAGATCCAAGATTCTGTTATGTCAGTCGTCTTCATCTGTCTCGCTTCAGTGACGTGAAAGTCGAATGAAATATGACATGATTACGTAGACTGAGGTTGCTGAAAACATCAAAAATTGATCTGATTTAGGACGACACAGAAAGTGAACTGGACCTGATTTGGAAAAATCTGATTCGTGCTGTTTAGACGAAACAAGCAAACAAACAAACAAAAACTCAGATATGGGGAAAAAAAGTTGATATTTATCTGTAGAGAAAATGTAGTTTAAGTGTATTCCTACATTATCTAATTTGGATTATTTTGAGTAATCATAAAAATCCTGCAGTTAACCTAAAAACCATGTGAATAGAAACTACAAATGCAAGGCGTAGCAATATGAAAATCCAATTAGGTTTTATTTACAAACAGCATCACAAGAATCACTAAGGCCCAATCTCAATTCTCCCCCTTAGCCCTCCCCCTCCGTTTTGGGCTTTCATGAGAGACGAAGGGGTGTCTCGATTCTCTTTTGGGGCGAGGGGAAGGGCTGAATACCCCTTTCAGCAGAGCTTTTTCAGGTGCAGACTTAACGACAAAGGGGTAGGAGGAGTTTTACACTTTTGCGCAGGAAACAAACATGATGCCGAGAGACTCGTACAGTAAAGTTACCTTTTGGTAAATAACACGGTTAAAAATGTTTATATGTTGTTAAAAACTTTACAATAAGGTAGATGTTTACTCATGACGGCACAATGCGCCGTTTGACAGTCTACGCATGTTTCGGAAATAAAAGTAGCGATGTCGTAATTTGCATAAACGTTTCAATTGATTATACTCGGGGAACATTATATGTAATATAACGATATACGTAATTTTAATTTCTGTGGTTATAAGGATGTAAGTTACAGCTCTTCTTTCTGTTGTATCGT
>JAOXYM010000009.1:3334025-3346513 GCA_028567055.1 Leptatherina wallacei
GGCGGGGGTAGGGGGGGGGGGGGGGGGGGCGTGGTGCGGGGGGGGGGGGGGGGGGGGGGGGGGGGGTAAAAGATCAAGTACAGTCCTTGTACTTGAAATTGTCATGTACAAGGTCTGAACTGATAATCAAGGAAAAATCTTTTAAAATCCTAAGAATCCCCCTTAGAAAACCTGGAAGAATTCTGCTCAGGACCACTTTAAAATATTACAATAAACTGTCTGAATGAATGGAACTGGACACTGAAGTCAGTTAACTTTCGTATATTGTGTTTCAGTGTAGCAACATAATGAACTCTAGTGTCCCTCTCTCTCCTGCAGGGACTTCCAGTTTTCTTTCCTCAAATAGATTACGTAATGTGGCTAAAAAGCAATAAAAGCAGAGTCAACATTGCTCTAATTTTCCAGAGATGTAGAGTATTATGGGCTGGTGATGGGCTCCAAGGTAAATTTTGGTCCAGTTTATTTTGGACTAAGAACAGTTCTGTTGATCTATGGGCACCAGAATGGCGAACAAAAACCTAAATCACATATGCCAATATCAGACAAACATGCACTGTCTTCTGCCAGTCAACAGCTGTCTGCATGAAAATACTTGACATATCACTTAGTATATAAAGAGGACAGACAAAGAGTCCAGCTTCTTGTGCTTTGTTTTGCAAATTTAATGATTTCAATTGCTTCTGTTTCTCATTTTGCATGGCAGCAATAGAAATCAAATACACGTATTTATTTCCCAGAGTGCAAAAACATTCATTTGATGATGCAACCAGACAGCAATTAACAAATGAAATGACAACTGGGAGGAAAATGGGTGAAGATAAAACAATGATTAAGCTACTGGAACCAATGCAGCCACTATGCCATGAATTCACTCACTCACCCACAACCCGTGGGTTAGTTGGCTCAAATAAGAACAACAGGTGGCCACAGATGAAGAGAGAATGCTTAAGAACAATATATTCTGAGAAGAGGATTCTTTTTTTAGTAAAACAGACAAAAAAAAGGAACGGGCTCATGCTGGAGGGGGGGTAGTAACAGTAGCATAACAGTAGATATTTAGTAGAGGAATACAAGGCAAGCAGACTGCTTATTAATGGAATAGATAAAAATAAAGATAAACTGGAGAACGGGTGTAGCAAATATAATAGGAGGCAAATAGCAAGAAAAAAAAAGTGTGATACTGTATATGCTTTTATGTTAAATCAGTTCAAATATTCGTTTCATTTAGTTCCTTTCATTTTTAGGTTACATTTCAATTCTGATGTCCTTGGCAACAGCACAGCAGGTAATAGGCTGATAAGCTTGTTTGAATTGAGATTTCACACCATTGGATGTGTGTAAGAGTGTGTGCATGTGTGTACGTTTAGGGTGGGGATGGTAGGCTTGTGCCCAGGAATGATATCACAAAATCAGGCATAGATGGAACAAGGTCGGAGAGATTAATGTGAAATTATTAACAAAAGTAGAAACAAGGACAGGGGGAGCTGGAAGGAACCATTCAGAGGAGGAGGAGCAGGAGGAGGAGGTACCTTGCTCTCTCCAGCCTATTAGATGGGGGAGGGAGGGGCTCACATGTCAGGAAGGAGGGAGCAAAGCGGCAGCAGACACAGAGGAAGAAGAAGCACAGCATGTTAGGAGAAGGAGGGAGAGGTGAGAAGGTAGAGGTAGTCAGACACAGAGATGCAGTGCTACAGTGAGAGTGTCCGCGAGGCTGCGACTCTTCATCCTATCAGCAAGGACCATGATGTGTTTTGGAGCTGTGATGTGCATATTCACCGCAGGAGCAAGGAATGCAGATAGGAGTTCACCTTGAGCTGGAGTCCAGCAGAGGCTCACTGGACCTTTTATGGACTATAACTAACACTCACTGATCCTGCAAGTAGAAGCAATCGAGATTTAATTATATTTGACAGTCTGCCAGAGTCTGTAACTTTTGGATTGTTGCTGCCTTCCACCAGAAGGTCTGAATTCAAAAAGCTGAATATTTTGGCAGATAATTGTCTGCTCTCTTCATATCTAAACTGTGATATCCATCACTCACGCTGGAATCCCGCAAAGCCAAGCAGGTCCTGGAGCCCAGGAACCCTGGAGCCAGCTTGACCTTAGACCGACTGTCACCTGAACCCCTCTTGCCACCTGGAGAAGGATCCAGCATGCCTCAGACCAGAGGACGGTACCACAACAAAAAAGCCGGCATCCGGGCCGCCGTGATCCTGATCGGACTCCTGCACAAGTCTCGCAAAGCCAAGGAAAAGGAGAGGGAGAGGGAGAGAGAAAGAGAAAGAGAGGAGAGCGAAGGGTGGGTGAAGTTTGTGCCGATGTGTTGTTTGATGAGGGACAAGCAGACAGTCTGCAGTGCAGTGTGGAGCCTGGATTGTGAAAACAACTTTAGTAGCTTGTAACATCTTTGTTATTCCAGAGACCTTGGTCCCCTGCAGGGGCACTTTGAGTTCTTTATGGTTCAGCGACTTTACATCTCTAGCTTTATTTTAGGTCAGTTTCATTAGAGTGTGCTTGTCTGAGTGTGTTTTGAGTGAGTGTGTATCTATTTGACCGCACTTGTGTGTATCTGGGTCAGTAGAAAAGACACACAGGGAACAGAGAGAAAAGTATTGAGGACCGACAGTGAATAGAGGTGAGCGCTGAGTGCTTTTCAAGAGCCAACGAGAGAGATCGAAAGAATGAAAGAAATAAAGCTGCGGTGCGGAGAGAGTGGAACATGTGGGATGTTTTCTAATCTTACTTCCCTTTTTGTGTCTCTATGTCCAGGCTTGAAGAGTTTTAGCTATACTGTACACGCAAGCATTTGTGGGCACTTGTTGATGCCTGTGGTGCTAAAGTTGCCGCTTATCCACTGAGTACAAAGACAGCATGAGCACACATTTGTAGGCTGATGAAATAAATCCGAGTTCAATAGCAAACTGTAGTACAAAGAGAATATCCTAATTCTAGCTGTTAAGGAGTGCATCAGCGAATGCTTGCTGATCAGATTTTTCTGATGAAAGGAAAACCAAACATCCAGGATTACTTTTGATACTTGATACTTGGTACATTGATGCTATATTTCCACAGAAAGTGCCACTCCAAACATCCATGCAAAGGGACTTTCCTGATGTGTTGTAACCAGATCGTCTTACCTCTAATACTACTGTAGACTGTGCAGCCAATATAATCCCTGAGAATATCCCACCTGGTAACAAACAGTGCAAGAGGCTGGCTTGATCGAGACTGCCAACATCTCCCCTCACCCTCCTCCTCCTCCCTTGTAGACCTGTTTGCCAGAGCTAACATTAGCGGCTATGCATGTACAGCTAAGGAGGCGGCTGCAGACTGAGTATTCACTGTTGTCATGGTGCATGACATACAGTGTCTGAGTTAAGTCTTTGTGTGTGTAGGTGTGTGTGTGTGTGTGTTTTAAACATGCAGCACTGAATGCACTTTGCTATTTTGTTTAAATAGCTCTGACCAAAATAGTCCGTATCCAAATAGATTGTAGCTCACTTTGCAAATGCGGATAAGTTTATGTGACCTCTGTGTGTGTGTGTGTGTGTGTAATTTAGTTTAGATGGTGTAAAATTAACTCCTGGTGTAGAAGCTGGATCTCCATCCATGCAAATCAGGTGACTGCCCCAGACATGCTGGGGCTGATGAAAGCTGCAGGTTTATTGTGCGACAGTTTTTTCAAGGTGATGCGATTAAATTTTGGACCTGTTTTTCCACGGCCTGTAAAATAACCTTGTCTTGAAGACTTGATTGGTAATATGAGCTATACCTTTTTTAACTTTTACATTCCGAATTTTAATGTGACTTTGAACTGAGGTCATGTGATTGTTTTAAAAAGATTAAAATAAGAGGCTAGCTTTTTGAGCCTCTAGGCAAGATGAATTTTAAAGCAACAGGACACATACACAGTGGCTGTGAAGACAGCAAAGTCAGTCAAGGGCTCCCTTCACATGGATTAATGCAGCCAGGCCAGTAGGCTATGGTTGTCTATGTATGCAATAATGCTGTATTGTTCCTCGAAATCCACAAACACACACACGCGCACACACACACACACAAATTCAGCATGATTTTGATTCTATGTTGTATTGCCACTTGAGACAACTAGAGAACGATCATGTCTGCAGCAATTGCCCAAAGCACTGGCATTACAACGTTCTGTCAATGCTACCACTGTGGCTGGGTCATAAGATGATCATGACACAATTACCAATCATTTTGAGGTGTCTTTTCTCCAAGTGTTGGTTATTTTAAGGATGAATGCATACATCACGTTTCTATCCACTATAGGTCATTTATCTATATCATAAATTGCACTTTTCATTAATATGAATTTAAGAAATATTTATTACATTGTATACATTGTTATCAGAGCAGAGTGTTTCAGGTGAAGTTGCATACACTGCTTTAAAAGAGGGATTTATTGAGTTGTTTTGCTACTTGACTTTTTGCCTATTTTTGTCTGATTTTCTCCAGTCAGGAGATCACCCAAAAGATGCAAACACACATTCCTCTAACCCTCTCTGAACTGATAAAGACATACTGTAAATTTGCTCTCCATTAAGTTTAGCAGCATGAGGTTTGATGCTTGTTTCTGAGAGTTTATGCTACCCTCTGTGCGGTAATGTTTTAAACAGCTCATTTATCTTCGGCTGCAGACATCTGCGTTTGTGTATACCCCATGGTGTGTGTTGCTACATGCGTGTTTTTTAAATTCAGGTCTCATAGAAGCACATGTGTGGTTATGTTTACAAATGTCTGTTCATTTTTGCTGGTGTGGTGCTGCAATTGTGTATGCATGTGTGCATGACTGACAGTCTCATTTATGATGACAGAGTATTTTCTTCCCTTTATCTATAATCACAGCGTGTGGTTCATTGTTTACCCATGGCATTGTCCTCCGTACGATAAGAAGCTTTTAAACACAACTAAAAATATATCATAATGCGATACAGGAGGCATGATGCATGTCCTGTATAGTGGCAGAGTTGTTTTAAAACAAAAATTACAGGCATTTACAATTCTATCGAGAAAAATATGTTCAGTTAATGAAATTAATTATCATGTATCATTAATACAACATAATATTGTTTCCAGCGTCTTACATACTGCAGATTGCTCAAGAGGCCCTTGCCTCAGAGTATCACTTTAATGTCAATTTCCATTATGGAATATATACACAGACAATTATTAACATAATAATAATATGTAAATAATAATGAAAAACACAAACTATCTTTTTTTATTCAAAATTTTTAAATTTATTTGATTAGGTTATTATTGGAAACTCTGCCCAATCACAATTGACTAGTAACTTTTAAATCTGCTAAGGCATATCACAGTTCAGATGCCACCCAGCGGAAAAAGAAAAACCAGCAAGCTAATCCTAATGAGAGCTCCATTTGTGGTGAGGGCTTTGTTGGCAAACAAGAAAAGACAACACATTGCCTTGCAAAAGTATCCAGCCCCTGTGGCAACTTTAAAAAAAAAAAAATTATTGCAATGCAACAGATCAGGTATCTCTCTCTAGCCAGGTTTATTATGGCGCCATCTTCTTTCCATTTTGTGATGATGAATTTTATTGAATTTAATGGTGCTCCATGGGATTTTCAAAGTTTCAGGTATTTTTTAAAGCCCAACCCTGATTTATACTTCTCCAACAACTTTGCTCCTGGCTTGGTTGGATAAGTCCTTGGTCTTCATTGTGTCTTTCGCTTGGTGGTGACTCTTGATGTTTGTGTTAAAGACTATTTGGATTTTCAAAACAGGTGCTGAGATCATGAGGGCTCATTCAATAACCATTCAAATTTGTCAGCAAGTCCGACTTGAGAACTTTTTATGCTCACTCATGAAAATCGTTGGTAAGAACAAAACACTCAGGAGCTCTCCTACACACATTGCAGTTCTTTTTGAAAAATAATTGTGTAAGATATTTACAGTAATGTTTAAGTGAGATTTTATAAATAACTTTTGCTTTTCTATAAAGCATTTTGTTGTTTCAAAATAAACCGCAAGATACTGCACATCGTGTCCTAACATTATAATTTCCCTCAGGGGAAAAACTTACTATTTTTCAGTCATTTTATTCGTTCACGAAAAAAGTCGCAGTCAATTTTCATTATCATTAGTTTATTTGAAAAGGGATAATGCAATTTCATAAAATACATGATTACACATGGTTAAAAAACCCGGAATAAGCCAGAAGGCTAGTTTTCATCTGTAGTCCCTTGGCCATGATGTAAAAAAGCAATAAAATACATCTAAAAGAGAAAAACATATACATAACAAACTGTCAAGAGAGCACAGATCACACAATACCTATTCAATATAATACAAGATACATATTCAAGTCACAGACAAGAAGGGAGTAATTCTAACACCATCGCTCCAATAGACACTTAAAGTACACTTGCCAGATCAGTTCCCTCAATTTCCCTCAAGAAATATCCCTCCATAAATATCCAAGTTACCTGCGACTCTCAGAATCACCTGCTGAGTCTAGTCTCTAAAAATAAAAGTCAATAATGACATTGCCTTTTTTTTAATCATAATTGATGATTAGTTTTATTAGGAGATGCAGATTACTTAATGTAAAGAGAGATGAACATTTATTCTACAGTGTACCACTTCATTTAGCCACTGCAACCCCAGGATGTGCATCCTAACATACTCATATGATCAGACTGCAGGTTTGCTGTCAAAGTTCAGGAGTGATTAATTGCTCGTTTGTACATAAAGCTGCTTTTATATGATTTTTACCTGACCATGTGATTCTTTATTACCAAATGTATCACTGAAAATGAAGTCAAATGGGTTTCAGTGCACATCTTTATCATTATTATCAATTTTCCCAAATTTTTCTGGTATTAAGTTTGTTATTTTTCCTCATCTCTGTCTCGCCTCTGTAAGTCTCATGACCTTTTATGGGCATTTTCAGGCATTTACCAATGCAAAGTACGGGCAGCTGGCACATCTTTTTCACTTACAGAGAAAATGGTATTCACCAATCAAAGAGGAAAAATCTAACAATTTCTCAAACACGTTCATGAAACTGAATTTTTTAGAACAACTTAAGAACAAATTTAAGAAGATTTGTAAAGATATTAGTGAATGAGGTCCATTTTTATTTGTTTTTCTTTTTAAAAATCCTCCAAAATATCCATTTAAATTACAGGTTGTAACACAAAAAATGGGGAAAAGACCCAGGGGTGTGAATATTTTTTGTTAGTTGCCATAATCTGCTGGTGGCTTTCGCCTCAAAGTGCAAACCAACAAGTCCTCTATTTGAAACAGCCATATCGGTCATTTGCTTTTACCCTAACAGTATCCTTTAAAATATTGCCCTTAGGCTACAGGTGGGTGGAAGAAAAGTCAGGTTTGGAAATCAAAAGTTCTTGATTAGAGTTAATAGATGCTCACGGTTAAGGCCACAATATGCCTTCCTATTGACAATTCATATGCAGTTGCTCTCAAAACAACTTGTAATATCACAGGTAATAGCAAGGTAAATACACATTGTTCCAGTCTACATGAACAAACACTCCAAGGTGTTTTATTTGGGAGGAGGACATTTTTACACAAACATGACAGAAGTATCAATAATCATAGCAAATAATCCTAGTTTCCTAAATGTCAAATTTTTCATTTAATATCAAGACTAGTTTTCTTCATATCATATACAGCCTGCCCCTGAATATAATATGTTCTTTTTAATAAAGCAGACATGTAATATACTGTGCTCTTTGCTCATCGACCAACCCACACAGACCGAACGGAACAAGATTCTTGTCCTTTGGTGGAGGACATTGTCTCAGGCCGTGGAAAGTCCTTCACTCTGCTAGACATAAAAAAGCAAAGGACATGAGTACTGATTTCAGAAAGTTTTCCTCTATATGCTTACTTATTGAGGATGAGGAAATGAAGCTGGTGAAAGGCAACAATATTTGGACTTTGTTTTAGACAAGGTGCTTTTTTTTACTTAAAATAAAATCAATGAAGATTTTCAAGGTTCTCATTTTACTGCTGGCCTACACACACAAACAAGCTATATTTGTATTATTGTTTCAAACAGTAAAACCATACCATTTTCTGTACCGCTTAATCCATGCAGGGTCGCGGGTGGGCTGGAGCCTATCCCAGCAAGTTCAAACAGAAAAACCATAATCAAAATTATGTCTGTGTCTCATACACATTTCAAGAAACATTTGGGGTCTCTTAAATCTGTTTGACAGCAGAAATGTAAATGGTTAAAAAAAACAAACTCAGCTTCATCTCCGAAAGAAGAGTTTGGCGTGCTTTTGAATGGTTGTATTGTTTTCAACAGACAAGCACCATGACGCACTGAAACACATTTACTTTGGCTCATGAAGTCGGTGTAACTATATCCGGGAGGGGCCATGTGGCTGTTGAAATATTTGGGACTGAACAACTGACAGAAATAATTACACTTGCTGCTGGTCACAGCAAAAAAAAACATTAGGGATAACAAGCATGGCTTTCTCTGGCATGCACTCAGCAACCTGGCAATCAGCTGTCCAGACAGACACAGTCATGTCATAGTATGATGCAAATCTACTTTTCTTTCACTAGACCTTTAAAATGCTTAGATTACAAAGCTTTGCTACTTTTAGAGTCTGTTTACACCCTTTAAACTCACAGGTTAGTAGCTCCAGTGACTTAAAGTGCTGGAAAATATAGAGCAAGAACTTGGGTTTTTGAACAAAAAGGAGAAACTAGTTTGATACACCTTAAAAACACAGCTTGGCAATGACGTAGCATTAGTGTGAGCAGCTATTGACCTAGCTATGCTAGGTCAAGTTCAAGGGGAAAACATTTGGATCCACAGAAGAACTGTGCTGGTAAAGAATAAGTTGGTTAGTTAGCTTGACATGCCAACAGTTTTACAGCATGCTTAAGGGCAGATTATTTCCATAATTTCCCTACTTACATTTTCACTTTTTTTTGTTTTGGTTTTATAAATGGTGATTCATTTTTGCTGTTGAAGGAAAAACATTTCATTCTAAAAGTGTAAGACCTGTGCAGATAAACCTTTGAGAATACGGTTTTTTCACCTTAGCCAAGGGCAAGCATGAAGCATTTTACTATATAAGCACACAACTTTATTAGACAGATGAACTGTGGTTGATACTTTAAAAAAGCATTCTTGTATTTGCTTTTCTTCTCCACCTTACACAGTTTTTCCTTGGACTGTTCACTCCTCCCTCCCCTTACCGTCCTCCTGCCATTTAACACAACCACTTTTATTCACTTACTCATGTTTTTCCCATTCCTCTCTTCCCCCTTATTTTTCCTGTCTAGTTATTCCATCTTTTTAAACTTCTTCTTGTTCCTCTTAAACATCTCTCTTCCCTACAATTACTATTTAAGAAACTACAAACATTTCATTATACTTACTATTTGTAAGAAATGTGTGTGTTCATGACACACAGCTTTGTCTTGGAGTCTAATGGATGAGATGCTATTGTCTCTAACAAGTGCCCAGAGACCCACCCAAGACAGGCCTATTTACCCAGCTCTGCACAAGGGATTGAGGGTGCTATTTTTAGTTGGCAGAGATTCATTTATTCTTTCTCCCCACACTTTCTGTGGCCTTCTCTCTTTCAGCAGTCTGTCTGTTGTCCATTCATTCTGCTCCTCTTCCTGTCTGTCTTCGTATCTCTCTTTTTCTTCACAGCCTTTCTCCTATGGTGTAGTTGTCAAGTAGCCTGGTGTGGTGGAGCTAGTTGAGAAGAGAGATATTCATCGTCATCTGACAGATGCTTAACTCCATTTTTTTCTCTTTGACTCAAGTCAGTGAGACAGGGTGAGTTTGAGCAATGATAAAGAAGTAGGGGAGGCTAGAAAATGATTAGGATTAGGCCGGATTTAAGGCATTTACACTGATATGACGAGAAACTGGTGATGCTAGGCGTCTATGATTATTTACACTGCAATGCACCACTGTGCTTGCTTTTGACTAGTGTACATTGGGTTCAGATAGGGAAGCACTTTACTATAAGTCAAATTGTTCTATCCTCACAACCCTAACTAAATAATTTTGGTTCTTTAATGTAACAAAACACAGTGCCTAAACTTCACCAACCAGTGGGTAAAAAAACAGAAGTAAACAAGTGAATGAGGAATAGAAAGCAAAATAAATGTAAGGAAAAACAACTTTGCTAGATCAGTCTCAGGTTCATAGTCCTTTATTCTCTACCACCCCGCAACTCTCTTTAAATAGACTTAATTGTTCTTGATGTGTAATACTGCTCATGTCTGCTTTGACAACTTTTGAATCAGTTTCAATAATGTGTATCCGCACAAACTACCAGTCAAGAGTTTGGACTCACTCATTCGATTTAATGGGAAAGTGTGTCCAAGCTTTTGACTGATACTTTGTATATCGGCTACTGTATGTTGAAAGGTGTATTCAAAAACAAACATGTATATTTCCATTCTTGAGAGCACATATTTGAAAGTCATACCAGCTCAAAAATCCTCCCCGCTACCACCACCGAGCTTGCAGTGTAATCAAAGAAGAATTATTCAGCCTCCCCATTTTTATCTCTACACAACTCAAGCTTTAAATCACGCTGCATTTGCTATACCTTGAAACTGGAAAGTGAAAACCTTTTGCTCTTGCTTTAATGTAACTTTAAACATCATCAGTAGTTCTGTTGTTCACTTAAGAAAAATTTGAGCTAGCAAAGCTCCCAGCTCTTTGTTTAATGTTTTCAGGACTAGAAAATCTGACTTGTTTGCTTTCGCTTTTTTTTCTGGTCTAAAGCTTAAAATTCTGATTCGAGATTTGCTGTTGAATGTGGCACTAGACTAGAACATTTAACCCAATTTTTGTTAGCGATTCTCAACATTAGCCTCTAAAAACATAAACAAAACACAAACAAATGAACAGCGAACAAAGTCCAGGGTTCATGGAGTATGGGTTGGATAAAAGAATGATTAGTAAAAGTTTTCCATGGCTGAACTGCAGATGAAGGAAATGTATACTGAGAATGAAAGTCAGGCATTTTCCATCTATAAGGAAAATATATAGGTAGAGTGGGTGCTAATCTGAGTTTAGTTTGTTGTGTGTGTGTGTGTGTATGCTAGTTAGCTCTTCGGTTAGGGTGAAGTGGAGTAGTAAACTGTGTTAACTTGTGGAGAGCAGGTATAAAGTGAGTTTGTAAAGTGAGATGAACATTATGTTTTCTATGTTTCTCATACAACAGAAAAGTGTTAACCACTCAGGCAAATTTGATGAATACAAAATGAACTCACTAGCTTTCATATATTTCTGATAATGTAAAAAGCAAACTAACTTCATATTTCAAAACTCTTAATCCAAAGTCTCTTAAACTTTCTAGACACTAACGTTGTTAATCATGTTTGCGAATGAGCAAAAAAGGAAATAGACATGGGGCACATTTCTGGGGATACACCTTTGAATCATTTCAAGGTAATCAGGAGTGCCAAGCTGATATTCTGAAACCAGCGAGTAATTGAAAAGAGTGCGGACACCTTTTTATCTTTTGAACCCAAATGGACTGACATTTCTGTCAGCTACATTTTGTCATTTAAATTGAGCTGACCTTCAGGTGTTTACTACACGAGGAGGCTGTATGTTAATGCATCTACTAATAATAGCCGCCTATCTGCAGCACACAAAGTGGAATTACCTGCGTAAAGCAAAATCCGAGGTAAAGCGCCAAAGGTGATTTAGTTGGTGGCCTTTATCCGGGTCTCTTTACTGTTATGTGGTAAATACTTGTAGCTATATGTCTGTCAATGGTTTCTTGGCATCATTTGTGCTGCTAGACAGAAAACGACATTTCAAAGGTAAGACAAAAGCTGCAGAATGTAACCTTTCACTAGGACGTAGTGTTTTCCTTCAGTGTTTCAACGCTAGATCTGATATCAGAGACACAGTGTGTGTTCATGTGTCAGAGAGGCTGCTCGTTTAGCCTGTTCATCATCCTAAAAGCCAGGTAAGTCAACAAATTTGGACAAACACAAGAGTTAAATGTAAGCATCAGCCTTTGGGATTTCATCCAGCATAATTAATCTGGTTTTCCACACAAGGAATGAAATTTTAGTTATAGTTTCCAAGCGTGGGCTTGTGAGTGCTTGCAAACAGTAAAGACTTTGAACCATAGTCAGTTTAATGCTTGGCTTAATTACAGAAATAATTAAGAAGGAAGAGGAGATGAAAACAAAAACTGTGAAGAAGATCCAGCAATGCTAACAACTTGGCTCCATAAAGGCTCTGACTGTCTGTATCTGTTTGTGTGGGTGGTATACAACGAAGGCCAGGGCGCTGCATATACTCAAGATTGGAATTATTTTATCATCTTTTCTGTGGAGTTGTTTAACCTCAGGGTCCGACTTTTTCTTTTTTTCCAGCCCTCTACTCTGTGATCTGTTCCTTTGCTTACTGTGGACAACATTTTGCAGAAAATAATTTAGGAATATCTGGCCATTTATATACA
>JAOXYM010000009.1:3356798-3387707 GCA_028567055.1 Leptatherina wallacei
AAAAAATAAAGGTTGCAAAGATAAATGAGGGCAGTAAATGATTCGGGATCAAGAGGAGATTTCTGATTAAAAAAAAAAAGAGAGAGATATTGTTAAATCATCCCATATCAAACCATTAAAAAAGCAATATAAATATCTTTTAAAAAAAAAAGAGAAGAGAAAAGCACCCAGCACACAGACAAGATGCATCTGCAGGTGGAAAAGGGAATCAATAGAACTTGGTGGTGGTCTCCCTCTGTACTCCTAAAATAGGTCTGACTTTAATTGACCTTTTTGTTTTGTTTTTTATACAAACCACTAGTGACAGAGTCTTTGAGGAATCAGCGGTTATTGCAGTTAGGATTCTTTTAATGAAATATGTTGCCACTTGTTGCATATGAGGTTTGACATTTGCAATATTTTTTATTTATTTTAGAAACAAAAGGAATTTTGTGATGTGATTTTAATAGGTTTTAATATTATCTTATTACATGACGTGAGTGTGGAATTTATCTGGCCTATCACTCTTTTTAGAGTCCCGTCTCGACCCTTTGGACTTTCTTTGAGACGAGACTTAAAGTTGGACAGTTAGCCTGGTACGGAGCACACTTGTTCTCTACACAAGTTACCATGGTAACTTAGCTGGGACTCATTTATATGGATGATTGCACAGAACTCCCACTATGATAAGCCAAACTTTTCTAAATAAATTAGACTTTCCCTTTATCCTGCTTCATGGGATGTCACAGAAGCAGGAAGTCCAGACAACTTAAAATCCAGAAAAATATCAGGTACAAAAGAAGAAAAGAACAGGATTGGTGCTGAGAATGAAAACCTACACTGAGAGCTGAGACGACGAACACGATGCAGGTGAGGCAATTAGTAAACCAGGATCTGGGGCCCGTACAACAAAGCAGCTTCAACATATTCAGGTTATCTTTTGGCGATCTAGAAACCTAATAATGCTGGAAATCTAACCTGGTCTGCAGCAGGTTAGATCCCTTTTACAGTTATAACATGCATACATTTTATATTTTATTCAATTGTCAATGATCCAACAACTTTACAAAATCACATTACCTTTCCAAATAGAAACATGCAAATGTTTTGCATTACGTGAAACTGTCAAAAATGTGAAAATGCACATTTATTATGTGTTTAGCAGGAGGGGGTTGACAGTGACATTACTTTGTAGAGTAGCAGGAGAGGGGGAAAAAAAGTCCAAGACCCATCTGTAAAATATTGCCAACAACCTTTCCATTTTCAACTTTGCTATCATTTGGTCAGGGTTGGCATTTTTTTACGTGTTATCTCAAGGCAGGGAGACTTTCCTGTGTGGAGTTCTCATGCTCTCCCTGAGCCTGAATGGGTTTTTTTCCCCAGGTGCTCCTGTTTCCTCCCACAGTTTAAAGACATTTATGTTAGCTTAATTGGTTATTCTGAATTGAATGAGACTGCATGGTTGTCTGTCTCCTTGTGTTAGTACTGAGATGGACTCCAGGCCCATCCAGGACATAACCCACCTCTTACCTAATGTCAGCAGGACCAGACTCCAGTACTGATAAAGCAGGTAGAGATTGGATCAATGTTTACTTTAATCAAATAGCTTTTAAATGTAACTGTATTCCTGCACTGCTATTGCACTCTAATGTTTGGCAGTAGACAGCTTTAGGATTAAATTGAGAGATAAGTCCTTAGTTTTCCACGTGATCACATGCAATGCAGTGTCTGTTTGTGGAAAATTTTAATCATTCTGTACTTTTACACTTCATGATGAAGCAGACTGTAAAATACTGATAGTCAACAGTCTTGAAAGAGCAAAGCGAAACTCGCCTAGCTTGGCCTCTATAATCCACCTACTGTGTGTTTGTGTGCTTGTTAGACACAAACACTTGAATGACAAGATCTTTTGTGACAAACAATAGTTCAGTTAGCTGCCCAACTTGATTTTCCTGTTTAAGCTTTGGGTATTGAAGCAAAACAGCAGTTAAAAGTGAGTGAGAGTGAAGATGGGAATAACACAAAAGGTGCACAAGACGTGTTAGCTGTTGCTGCATTGGTAAGTGTGTGCGTACGCTTCTCTTGCAATTAGATATCTAATATTGTAGATCAAAGTGTGAAACTTAGTGTGTGAATTAACCTGCATGTTTAGTAAGTAGTAAGTGAATCTACTTTTCTAAATAGCAATAAGAATTGAGCAAATTACTCTCAGAACTTTGTTTTTAGTTTAGGATTATTTGGGCAGTGTTGGCATCACATTGTAAACAGAGTTTATTAATTATGCTAATGTGTGGAAACTTTATTGAAAGTCCACACAGATAAATTAATCAACTTTACAGCGCACATTATTCTGTCTTAGGCTAAATTCATGAACCTCAAAATCGCAGCTATGGCATCAGGCTCAGCAACGCAGGTTAAATAACTGTAGAGAGCAGAACAGATGCTTTGGTTAATATAGCAATGCTTTCATCCCTGAAATTTTCCACATTTTTATGGGCTATTTATAGCAGATTTTCTCCCGCTTGTGAAACAGAACACAACAACATTTCATAACCTAGGGACCAAGCTGAAACGGATGCAAATTCAGGCCATTATAGTTACCAGATGTGCTGTGACTATACTGGGAAGACTTTTATGAATTAAAGCTTAAAGGTCAGGGCTGTTGGCTTCAGTTTATGTCATCATCCTCCCATCACACTGTTGATCCAGGGAATGAGTTTCCTGAGCATTTGGCTGTGTCGTTTTGTAAACAGAGGTAGCACGTGCTCTACTGGAGACGCCATGCAAGTGTTGTGGCTGTAATGATGTTTGGGCTGTTACTAATAATAAATGCAAGAGAAAAGAAATTGAAAAAGAATTTGAAGAAAAAAGAAAAAACCCTGCATCTTTCTTAGCCCCCAATAGCTCTTTGTAATCTTTGAATTTGTGTCTGATAAAGCTAAATTCTGTGACTTTCCATTAATCCTGTCGATAACAAGTTGAGATATGGAGATTACTGTCCCAGTCTGTGACTTTTCATCATTTCTGTCAATTTGTGGCCAATTATGTTCATGACTTAACATGAATATGTGTGAATTCAGGCTGCCAATGGAGCCTGTCAGTCATTCAGTCATGCGGGAAAGCTGCCTGTTTAATCTGCCTGTGGCCTGCGGTGGGCTTTTTGTGGGTTGCCAAGGGAGATAAGAGATGCAGATGTTGCTGGGTTAGAGAGAGACAGAGAAAGAGAAGACACGGAAGAGAATAGGGGACGAATTAGCACGATGAGACACTGAGATAAGAGAGAACAGAACAGCAAGGACGAGACACGACATGTTCGAGTGCTGTTTGATAGATTGACAGTGAAGCTTAAACATAGAAAGAGCTTTCCTGACCTTTCTCTTGTCTGGACACCCGGGGTGATATAGCTGAAGACGGAACACAATATCTGGACTCTAGGCTCTCCTTCAAACATACATTGGATGAGGTGCACTGGTGGGTTCATCTAGCAGTAGTCAGTCTGGAGCATTACTGGTGGCCGGCTTGGGCCAAAATAAAAAAGTAACATGAAATTGCAAAAGGGAGATGAAGAGCTCAGGGGTTGAAAAGGAAAGTTGTCTGAGGGTGACACAACCGAATTTGTGAAACTACCACATATTTCCCACACTCAAAAAGATTGTTTGGTGAACATAATGCAAATACAGGAAATAAATTCCAACTAAATCAAATACTTTAATAAAGTAAATGTAAATGTTAATATGCTAGGTCAACTTCATGTATTTGGGTGTATTCATGTAAAGTTTTTCTCCAACAAATCCAGTGGTAAACATGTGATTAAATTGCATTTGTGACGGATAAACTTCACTTTGTTTTGTTGAATCAGCACAATAAATTCATGTTGTTGTACTTGTTTTAAGATAAAGTAGCTAGGCTATAACTACCCTATTAAATTCAATGACTCGTACTAAATTTAAATTGCACAAGAAAATTAGGTCAGATTAATATTTTACATTTATCCGTACAGATCAAGTTGGATTGAACCATGGTAATTAACTAAGAGTAACCCAAATACATCAAGTTGACCCAGAACATTTACATTTAGTTCAGACAACAAAATTATTTTTACACTGAATTAAAGGATTTGATTTAGGGGAAAAATATAATTTGATCCCGTTCACCACGTTATTTTTTGAGTGTTCATTCCAACAACATAATATGGTTTTATTTAATATAACCTTCATGTTCAACTTACGATGAACATAACAGAAACCCATTTAGCTTTTTTGAGTGCAAGAGGACAAAGAGGACTGAAATGGAAACAAATTGCCAATTAGACTGAAAAACAAGCTGAATGTGTAATGAAATGAACCCTTTTATAAAATGCTTTTGTGGCCTTTCTGCAAAAAATACAGAAATTCCTGCTGAGGGTGATGATGACCATTAAATTTGTTGAAAGAAATCTGACTGTTGAGAGGACAACAGGATACCATCTCAACAATGGGAGTTAAAGTTGTGGAGTTTAGTAGAAAGTACAAGCTTAAAGTACCCAGATGGATTCTGCTTGAAATGTTAATCAGCTCCTGATATTTACAATGTAGGTTAAAATGACAATAGTAGCCAATATGCTGCACTGTCAGCTAGATTATAGGACACTGTAAAAAGTAGTCTGTAGTTTTACGAGGTTCTCTATTTTAAAGATTTTTCTTGCGCATATGTCAATGAAACCACCGAAATGGACTCTGACCTGACATGACTGATGTAAAATAGCATGAAAATCCTGTAACAGGGAATAACCATGATTTATTTTCATTCTTAAAAAAGGAAATTAATTTTATTTCACCTTTTAAAAAGTGTCTGAGGGTGTTTTGTGAAAAACACTGACATTGAGTCAGTGTGTATTTGTAAATACAAATATGGCTGGCTGTGTTACTTACTGCCTATTGTGAAGGTTGGAATTGATACAGTGATGGTGTTACAGCAGTATGTGACTGAGAGCTGCTGCCTGTAACTCTGCTTCTCTGAAATTAAAGCTTTCTTTTTATCAAACAATAACGACATGGAGTGAGTTAAAATAATGTCACCAAAGTCTGTAATAGAGAATGCGCACATGACGTCACCAAGGCTTTGTCCATCATGTTGGGGGAACCTGGCAACTGTTACAATCTACACTTTCAGGTTTCTCTCTAGTAAACTTTGTTAAAAACATGAGAGAAAAACGTTTAATCTGTGTTTGGTGTAAGTTCCCTGTCATGAATTTTAATAACTACTGATCCTTGAATAATCTTGCAGCCATTATTAAAACCAGATAGACGAAGACCTGCAAGTTCGACAACCAGTTGGCTGCAACTCCACCATCATACTGAAAATTTATGTATCACTCACACTTTAGCATTAGATGTCATGGGAAAGTGTGTCCAAACTTTTGACTGGTACTGTATTTTAATTGAATATTCGTTGTTCTGATATAATGATTCTGAAATTAAATATCTGTTCATTTCCGATAAATGAATATAATCTGGGATTTATGAAAAGACAGATAGATATACAGGATTAAATCATTTAATACATCTTATCTAAGCAAAAGAAGCAAAAATATGTGGAATGTATTTTACAAGAACAATCAAATATACCAAAAAAGCATTACTCGATGTGATGCCAGTTCTAGTCCGAAACCTGTGAAACCACTGAACAGCCCTGAATGTTTTGACTGAATGTGAGACAGAACAACACAGTAAATCAGGGAAAAAAAAATAACAATCTGGTGGAGGAGCAATGTTCTTATCTGCACATGGGAGTAACATCCAGATCGGTATATTGAAAATCCTGCAGCCAGAACCACATCACCTGGAAAAGTTTCTGCAGAAGTCGGCTGTTCTTGGGGATGTCGCTGCACTGCCTGAGGATAGACATCTGCTGCTTCACTTCCTACTTCTGCACCAATCATTAGAGCTAGAGCAGCCGAGTAAACAACTCAGGGATGAAATACTCGTCAGAAATTCTGAATAAAACTGATTAAAAGGACAACACACACTGTTTAACTGCTGTAAACAGATTGGTGATTCCCCCCAAAAATGTCCAATTAATCCCACAGTTCTGTGCATGGTAATGTCAGTGGGCATTCTCTATTACAGCTGAAGGGTTGATAACATGATATATTCATTTTATAATGTATAGTAAGAATTTTAAGCCTGATTATTTAAAGTTTTATATTTTTAACAATATCTGTTTTTTGTTTTTGTTTTTCGGGGGTCTTTTTCACCATCTCTAAAACACAGTAGGTTTAGTAAATGTCCAATCAGCAAAGTCCCACTCAGATGATAAACAATAGTGGACTTGTTAACTGTATTGGTCTTAAAAAGATGCAACAAAAACAACGCAAAATCTTGTGTAAAACTAAAGTGAAAAACTGTATTCTAATTAATTTTAATTACGGAAAATTGCTCTATTTGTACGCCTGCGCTACTTTCTGGTATTTTTCTGGTATTTTTTTCTGGAACTTTTTAAAAATATTTCTTTGTTTTGTTTTGTTCTTTGTCCATCATAGATGAAGGCCATTTCATCAATAGTTCTATTGCTCAGGAGAACTTCGAGGCCTTCCTGCTGTTGTGTACTGCAAAGGAAATCCTGACAATGTCCACTGACAATAAGGCAGTATTAAACAAGGCTGCAGAAGTCAGCACGCTGTTTAGATTGCCATTGAATAATAGGACTTATTTAAATTTGAATAAGGCCTTGTAATAAAAAACACAAGATAATAATAAATTGTAACTATCTGGTATCCACAACAAAAAGGAGCTGAGGTTTTGGTCTGTACTGAAAATCAATCCCACTCTCAAGTCTGAGCCTACAGATTTAATTACACTTTAAAATTATATTTACTAAAATACATACTTCAATCTTTATTGCCCACAGACTGAATGACCTCCAGTTTTATTTGAATTGTGAGCAGTGAGATGAAGACAAGACTCCTGAAGCTTGTAAGAATGAGCAAGTAGGGTTTGTTGTTAGCTTAGCTGTCTGCTGTTGACTCTGCAGGTCTAGCTGCAGCACCGTATCAGCTTACAGCACCTTTAGAGGGTTAATATTAACTATTTGATAAGACATGTGTTTGCATGTGTGTGTGTGTTAGCACTGGCAGTGGTGCTGATAGATTTATTTAATGTATAAGGCTAAGTTAAAGTTGTGCTGTCAAAATATATTTCTATACTAGAGCTGGAAGAAAAACTATTTAGACTGATGTTAAATATCAGTCATAAAGATTTCTTGACTAGTTTAGTCTGATTTCAGTAATTACATTACAGTTGACTGCATTTAGAGGAATCATAATTGTGCTGTCATGTATTCTTAAATGTTTTCCTTTCCTTTTTTTTCTGTACCGGAAAGTTTAATTTGGCATCAGGAAAAGACATCTGCTGTGTATGAGGGAGTGTGTGAACACACTTGTAGCTAACAGTCTGTACACACACAACCTTTACTTGTCATAAGTGCTGCAGAATCCGACCACAAAGAATGTGCAGACTATTATCACCTTCACAGCTTGTTTGTGTGGCAAGGTGGAAGCCTTGGGGACAAAGACGTGTAAACTTACAGGCGCACGCTTGCATTTATGTGAGTGTCTGCCTTCGGGTGTGTTGCCGTCTGAGGAAGTGGCTCCTTATCAGTGTGTGTCCATGTGGGTGTGTGGAACTGATGCCCTACCCTGCCCTCCTGACACAGTTAACCAGGAGAGCCACATACGGCCATCTGCTGCTGTTGTCAGGGCTCATGCTATTAGCGTAAGACCTTTAAATTTAGACATTTTGGGCTTCATTCTGTGCTGAAACACCTGCAAGAGGTGTAAATGAGGGCCAGCTAAAGGGCGATGAGTAAGCAGATGTATTGACTGAAATTGTGTTGGGTGTCAGTAAATCTTAGTGCTTGGACGCTCAGAGTTTAGCAATCTGTATTCTATTTGTAATCGATTTCTGTTTGTTTCAGTCTGCAGAGTTCTTCGATATGCTGGAAAGGATGCAGGTAATACTGATTTTCTTTCTTTTAAAAGTATTTTCTTCTTCTGTAGTCCTTGTCTTCATTTCCCCATCCTCTTCCTTCTTTCTCTCTCTTATCTTTGACTAATGCTACTAAACAATGTTTCTTTTCACTGTTGACATGCTGAGAAATGTGTTGTTTCTATCGTTCTTTGTTAGTTATCGTCCCTGCTACCACAGTCGGATAGAATACGACTTCATATATGTCAGCCCGCTGGGTTCAGAGTGTTTCTCATATTGGATGATGCAGATTCTGAGGACAAAAATAAAAAGGCTCTGGAAAGATCTTGACAGACTATTTTCTCCTTCTCTGCAAGGAATGCATTGATTTTCTATTTCCTCAGAGCAAAGTCTGTCTCTCCCAGTGTGCGACCACTTTGTGCCACCAACGGGCCCCTGAGGGCACGGGCTTTGAGGACAGATGGGAGTATGAAAAGGAGGGAAGGAGAATGGAGGAATGAAAGAAACACAAAAACTTTAAAAGGAACAAATGACCAAAGGCAGATACGATAGAAGAGGGTAGTGTGTTTTGCAGGTTTACCGTCGCTGTATGTTTGCAAAAATTCATTAGGTATGAGATGCAATTACAAGGAATAAATTGGGAAAGATTGTTTTATGCCGAACGTCAGGAATGCAGCACATTTATTCGACTGACAAAAACAGAAATAGCTCATACTCACCCTTCAAACAGAAACTATTAAAACAACCCTGCTGATGTTTCCTGTTATTAATTGAAAACAAATCCTGCAAAAAGATAAGTGTACTCTAACGACAACCACTCCATTAAATTGTTGCTAAATAGAATAATCAGATTTACGAACTTAAAGAAACATTTTCCTCATCCAGGCATGATTTTGATGAGCTGTGCCGACATAATAATGCCCACGTTGTGTATAAATCAAACCCGAATGTCTGTGGTAATTAATTTCAAACAAAATGAAGTCATAGAAGCTTAACGAATCGGGCTTGACAGCTTAATTTTTTCTCCAAGCAGTTTAGGATTCCAATTGCTTTTATGTAGCAAATTCAGACACGACCTTGAGACTGAAAGAACACAATTGATAGGAAAATTTAAGGGAGTATTTTGTGTAAAAATGAATCCTATAAATCAAGGACATGTTCTTAACTGCAACATGGCCGACGCAGAGCCTCTGAATCATGATAATTTTACATGAAGTTAATAGAACAGGTTGTAATACTCCACATAATTATCAACAAGGGACAGTTTGGTCATGTAATTTAGCATACCGGTGGGTAATAATTCACCAACTCTTGGGCGGCTGTGTTCAAGTTTTAGATGTTTCCCTGCTGCAGCACACCTGATTCAAATGAATGGGTCATTAAGAGGCTTGTGCAGAACTTGACAAGCTGTTCAGATCCATTTAATTTCATCTAAAACTTGCAGGACAACCGGCCCAAGAGATCCGGAGTTGGTGATTCCTGATTTAGATATTCAACATTTAATAATCATGGGTTCAAATATATCGTTTTCAGCTCTTCTGACAGAGCAACATTTGAGCCTTCATGTGAGTGCTGCTGTGTCTCAACAGCTGATGATAAACTGAGAAAAAAAAAAAACCTTCCCTCAGTGGAAGCCTGATTCATAGAGGGGTGACTAAGTGTTTGTATTACCTGTGTGTGAGTGTATGCGGGAGAATGTATTGGCATGTATGACTCATTCAGCTCTCATCCAGTAACAGAGAATGTGAGCTTTGAAAATGAGAATACCATGTTTCAACAAACTTTACAAATGAACACAACTTTTCTTCTGACCCCTGTGCTTCTCCATCCTCATGCTTCCAACGGACACTAATCAGGTCCCTAAAGCTGAAGAGACCAAAAAATGGAAGGTGTGGCTGGATGCACACTTGTTCATATCTTCTCTGTGGATCTCATTAGTTTGTGTTGTTGAATGACCTCCGTCCATCTGCATTCTGCTCTTCATCCCGGCTTCATCATGCCCCCTGCTTTGCTCTGTGTTTGTTCTTCTCTCACATATCTTGCTTATGAGGGATTCTGAACTCCCCGTGAGTGTTTTTTCAAATTTGCCCAAGGCTTTTTGAAATGTAAAATCAATAACCTCTTGATCTGATTGATTATAAGTTGAATGAGCTCCAACTGTCAATTGATCCTCCCTGGCCTGTCAGCATCCTGACTCCTACAGCTTCGGAATATAAATGACCGGCTGTCCGTAGTGCAGACAGGCCTCGGCAGTATTTAGAGGTCAAACACTGTAGCTGCAGCTTGCCAATGGGTACAAAACAGCTACCGAGGGCAACCGAATCAAAATAGCTCTGACATCATCAAATGGTGACACGCCTTCAGTGATAGTTGCAGATGACAGTGCATTTCAGACTATTGCATCATTGCCTGACAGTCTTGGCATAATGAATTGTGTTACCTTCTGTGCCTGTGTTTGTGACTGTGCTTGCAATTTTTTGTCATTGTGGAAAAAGTCAAAGGAGTTCAAAACCTAAAATTAGCCTTTTTAAAACTGTATTTTCTGTTTTACAGGATGACTACATCCCCTATCCACGGATAGAAGATGTGAGTCATTTCTCATACACACATTTACACCCTTTTGATGTACAGCATTCAGCTGGAAGTGTTCCTGACAATAGATACAGATTTTGAAGGCATTCTTCTTTTAAGAAATACCTTCGTAGGATTGCATGACATGAAGCTGCAGCTCAGCTGAACTTTGCCTGTCAGAGTTGTTTTGAATCTGTTACATTTTGGCTTTCTTCTTGTTGCTGTATTCTTATCCAAACCCTTATGTAAAAGGTCCTGGAGAAAGGTGGTCCATATCCCCAGGTAATCCTGCCTCAGTTTGGTGGCTACTGGATTGAGGATGCGGAGGCACCGGTTGGGACCCCTTCCTCGTCAGAGTCCAGTTTCTGTGAGGACGAGGATGGAGGAGAGGGCATGAGCCCCGGTGGGGTTCATAGCTACCGCCTGGAGTGTAACAGCACAGCGCGAGCCTACCGCAAACACTTCCTAGGCAAGGTTAGTATGTGTGTGTGTGTGTGTGCATGTGTGCTAATGTCACTTGGACTGTGTATTCAGCAAATCTGTTATTGTCTTTGACCTAAAATGTTTCCCTCTATTTCATCCACCCAGGAGCACATGAACTACTACTGCACTGGCAGCAGCATAGGCAACCTCATCATGTCACTGAAACACGAGGATGCTGAGGGGCAGGAGTTCCTACGCATCATGCTCAGGTGCAAAGACAGGAGTGCAATGTTATTAATTAGAGACCTGCAAATCTATGTTAATGTTCCTGCAATCTTATATAGTATTATTACCTCGTCTTGTCTGGATCCATCCAAGTAATGTGCCATTAATTATAATCAGGAAAACTGATAATTGATGTCAGCATTAAAAACCATGTTAAAAAACAAACCAAAAAAAACTACCAAGCCTGACAGCAATGTTATTGGTGACTCTTTGTCTCAGGCAGAGGAGTTTTAGTTGTTCACAAGTGATGGAGCAAGAGATAAACAGATTTAGTTTGCACAAATGATGCCATTGCACTGGCTTGTTGTCATAAAGAGTGAACAGAGTTGAAAGGCAAAGCTTTCACTTTACTGGTCCATCTTTGTTTCAGTCGTTACCTATTAGTCATGAATGATATTTGGATAGTGACCAAATGAATGAGATTATGGAAATGTGTTTCCTGTGGAAGAGTGGCTGGGCTCAGCCTTAGAGAGGGTGATTAGATTGAGCATCTGGGTAGAAGCTCAGAGTAGAACTGCTGCTCCTCCAAATCTTAAGGAGTTATCTGTGGTGGTTCAAGCATCTGATCAGGATTGCCTCCCTTTGGAGGGCTTTAGAGCACATCCAACTGGGAAGAGACCCTGGAGCACACCCAAAACACGCTAGAGGGATTATATATTCCTTCTGGCCAGCAGACATCTCAGGTTACCTGAAGAGAAGCTGGAGATTATTCCTGCAGAGTGGGAAGTCTGAGTTTTCCTTCAGAACATGCCACCTTCCAGATCTGACCTTAGTGAAGTGGGAAAAAATGGATGGGTGGAGGGATGTAAATATCTTCATTAAACTTTGTCAATTTATTTGAACACATTTTACAATAACTGCATAATACCCCCAGCAATAAAACAGCTTTAGGTCTTTCTTCCCCCTTCTTCCCCCTAATGTGGCAGGTGTTTCTATTCTATGTCGTATTTAGTTCTAATTAGATTTGTGACTCTGTAGAGGCCAGCTTTTCTTGCCAACATCACAGTTGGTGACATTTTCATTATCAGTAGAGGAAAAAAAACAATAACATAATGCTTTGTTTTTGCTTAGCCTCTGTTTGGCTGTAGCCAGGTGATTGCTAATCCCTTCTGCGCAGCTGACAGGGATAAGGCTGCTAATGTCCCCAGTGATGCTAACATTTGATATAAATAATATTAATGCACCTGTTTTTATGTGTGTGTTGGTTTCGAGAGAAAGACAAGTTCACCACAGGTTTTCTCAAATTTCTGAAGAATCTTACAGCAGTGCTTTTTTTCTGTTTTGTTTGTTCAACTTGCAGATCGAAGACCAAAACAGTTCATGACAGAATCTCTTTAGCTGGGCTCAACCAGCTACCCAGTGTACCTCAGATTGCAAAGGTGAGTATCAGCTTTTGAAAATCCCTAAACTCTCTGTGGACATAATGCAAAATCAAACCATGCTGTAATTTCAGCTGTAAAAGTGTTACGGAGTATGGAAGAAATGGACCCAAATGCAGAATGGAGAGGCAGACGGGAGGCAGGAATTATGTTTTGATCGAAAGATTAGTCACAAAACAGACAGGGAACAAATGAAAACCAGGATAGAGGAACACAACAGGATGATCAGACAAAGGAAACTGAAAACCAGAGTATAAATGCACTGAGGGACTATTGAGGAACCGGTGAAGTGAATGAGCAAATCAAACCAGGTGAGCTAATGAACAGGAAACGGAAGCTAAAAAGAAAACACAAGGGAGGAAACGAACAAAATAAAACAGGAAACCAAAACTAAACATGACAAACCAATCCAAAAACCCCCAAACCATGACAAAAAGCTTAATTTGATACATTAGACTCTTTTTTATCAGCTAAAAGAGAGCTGCGATGTCTCTCAGCTGCTTACTCATCCCATCATACTTTCACCGGTTCACAGAAGCACTTAACTCTTCCTGCACATTGATAAGATGAACCCAAGAAAAAAATACAGCATCATAAACACTAAAGAAATGCTAATGGAGTCAGGAAACTCAATTTTAAAAAAAAGTATGAATATTCACGTCATGTTATATCTATTTTTTTTATTTACATTGAAAAAATAACTCGAGCCACATTTCATGAAACCTCCCGGGCTGACTGACGTATTTCCGATCATCACTTATATAGAAGTGCTCATGCTGCACAGAGGAAGCACTTAAAAATCTATTGAGAATGGTGATCAAAGAAAATGGCTTTTAGACACACTGGAAGCAAGTTGAGCACTCAAATCAGGAAAAATGTCCCCTTTATTCTTATATTTTTAATGTTGTATATCATTAGAATATACTTGATTAAGATCAGGCTGTTTTTTGATTATATTGTATCAAACTTCTGTTTGTTAGCATTTATTTTCTTCATCAAGCTGACAGCATATCTAACTAAAGTGATGGCATAATCATGATGTGCTTCAACAAACTGTTGGATAGTGTCATTTATGACAAAAAAAACTTTCATTGTTGAATAAGAAGTGATTAAACTATACTTTCAACCAGTAAAAAGTTTCATTGATAATCAGTAGTCTTCATTATTAGATCTTTACATCTATTTGAACATCAATGTTTAGTATGACCACATTTGTTCTTAGCACATTTTTTTTAGCCAAGCTTCATTGTAATTTCCTTAAAGCAAGTTAAGTTTCTGACCGTAAAACTCTGTGCTTCTGACATGTTTAATGGCACACTGACATTCATTATGCACATTCCTGGAGCTGTCATTGCCCTGCAGCATCCTGAGAATGAGAAGTAGAACTTCACAAGTGCTAGTAGAGTCACATGTCATCACAAGATATCTGCATTTTGTTTTATGGGACAGCGTAACACACCAGCTACTGAATATCAACATCCTGGCTATATTTTGGCCCATACCATGACTGGACAAGCATGGATTCATTTGAAGTAGTCTCAATCAATCTGTCATGGGTTTGTCTAAATCTGAAGATGTATCCATTTGCCAGTGTCTCAGAATAATCCTCACAGGTGTTAAATCAGCTGTTAATTGATGGATAGTTGGAATCTGCTCTCTAACAACCTTTAAACAGGGGTCACTAGACTATAACTCTCCACAACTACAACCCTACCTCTGTTAGGCCCATCCATCATGAATTATCCATCAACAGTTGCAGTCTTACTTTGTGGAAGTCTGGATATTATTTCAGTTTAAACAAGACAAAATACAGTGAGTTGTTTAATATTATTGGAGTATAGAGATGCATTTAATAATCATAAACTCTCTTTATTGTGTAAAGGTCATTTTACAGGTCACTATTCCCTTTCAGTAGCTGATGGAGGGGGTTTCAGTCAGTTGTGACTCTTTTTTTTTCCAGCTTCTGTGCGATGATGCCACGGGGCTGAAGTTCAACCCAGTCCTGTACCCTCGGGTGAGTTTATCCTCTACTCCCACACTATGACCTCATCATAACCAAGCCTGACCTCAACTCTTTTAACCTGCTCTAAATGTGTTCAGTCAAGCTCCCTTTTCTAATCCCTGCCTCTGCAGAAAGACAAGGGGCACAGTGTTGTCAAAAGAACTAAGGCTTGAGTCAGTGATATTTATTACCTTCTTAGATGACTTTTTATAATTGTGCATGTCCAGAATTACTCAGAGATCAACCTGCAGCCAATGCGCTGCTTCCTGTTATTATTTTTGCCCAGCTTTCCCCACACTTCATTAACTTTTCGATTCCCTCTGAGTCTTAACCACAAAAATATTGTGCCACTTTTGACCTTTTGCCTGTCATAAGCTTCCTACGTCCCCAGCGTCTGCTCTGTTCAATGAGCTCATTATCAAGAAAAAGTAAGGGTATAATAACATCTTAAACTGGGTATGATGGATCTGCTCCTCCTCCTGTGCCTCAGGAAAGGGAAAAAGAAAGAGTCAGGGACAGATCCACAGCCATCACTGGGGGCCCTGGCAGTCTGTCGCATGTTGGCCTTATGCAACATGGCTCTGATAAACCTGCCCTGGAGACATTTTGAAGAAGAGGAAAACATGTTTTTTTTAATAGCTACAGCAAGCAGAAAGTGTACAAGTTGAGTAATAATCATAGGGAAAGTTACTGTAAAACTGTTATGTTTTATCATATGCAGGGGTCCCATTTGATAGTGGGCTATGATGAACATGAGGTGAACAACACATTCAAATTTGGGGTCATCTACCAGAAGTTTGGACAGGTAAGCAACCTTGTTTTGTGCTTATAGTCGCCACACATCCACCATCATATTTGTGTACATTAATACCCGTGACCACATTACCCCTGTCGTCCAGAGGCTTCACTGGCTCCGCATTCCCCAACGAATTCAATTCAAAATGATCCTGCTCACATTCAAAGCCCTCAATAATCTGGGTCCTTCCTATCTGACTGACCCCCTTCATCACCATATACCTTCCGGTCATCTCTGCTCCTCTGACACTGGCCTTCTTTCTATTCCTTTCCTGACCAAGTACAGAACCTGGGGGGACCGAGCTTCCTCCATTGCTGCCCCTACTCTTTGGAACTCACTCCCCAGAGAAATACGTGCATGCTCTGATCTAACACTGTTTAAAAAACTGACAAAAAACACATCTTTTCAGAGTTGCTTTAAATGATTTTAATGATTGAAACTATTCTTAGCTTTTTTACATTTTACTGCTGTTGTAAATGTAATTGCATTTTTATTCCTGTTTTCTTGCTTTTTATTCCTGTTTCTTTGCTGTAAAGCGTCTTTGAGTGTCATGAAAAGCGCTTTATAAAATAAATGTATTATTCTGTCGTTCTCTTTCTCGCTGTCTGTTTTCCTCTCAGACATCTGAGGAAGAGCTATTTGGGAACAATGAAGAGACGACTGCTTTCAAGGAGTTTCTCAGTATCTTAGGAGACAACATTGAACTTCAGGATTTTAAAGGGTAAGAGTGGGAGAAAAAAAGGAGGCAAAAATCATTAATATGTAAATAAACAGGGGGGGGGGGCTGCAGAAGGATTAAAAAAAAAGAAAGATGCACTAAGTTCACAGCAGTGGAAGTAAATAGCAGGGTTTAATTACTGTGACCTTGGAGCTTTTTGTCCTGCTGTTTTGGCCTCAGCATGCAACTGGGATAAACTGCTTAGTAAAACAGATCTGAGGAAAGAAAGTGCCACATGGACATGTAATCAGAGCTTTGGAAACGCTTTTTTTTATTGTCTAGCTGGCCTTTAGTATACTGTTACCCCTTGACACTTCATCTGTTAAGGAAGTTAAATGGAAGACAAGGCAAAATACATTTCTTTCACCTGTTCAGGGCTACATTTTACTAAACAGAATCCAATCTCTTTACTTAATCCTGGAGAAAAACCTTCACAATGTGCTTTAAAAATGTCACAGGTTCCGTGGAGGGCTGGATGTATCTCATGGACAGACGGGGTCTGAGTCTGTCTACACTGTCTTCAGACAGAGAGAGATTATGTTCCATGTGTCAACTAAGCTTCCCTTCACTGAGGGTGATGTTCAGCAGGTACCAAGCTGTAAAACTGCTTTAATAATATTTTTGATGTGAAATGTCTAAAATCCTCCCGGGAATCAAACAAAGCCTTTTTTTGGATTATGTGGCTTACGTGTCATAAAATTGTTCTCTGACCTTTTCAAAAAAGGAACATCTAATGGCGAACTGATAATCTTTCCTCCTCAGCTCCAAAGGAAAAGGCACATAGGAAATGATATTGTTGCAGCGGTGTTCCAGGAAGGGCCCACGCCGTTTGTTTCGGACATGATCGCCTCCAACTTCCTGCATGCTTATGTGGTGGTGCAGGCTGAGAACCCTTGTACAGAGTGCACAACCTACAAGGTAGAAACCTCATCTTTGTGTTGACATGATGCCTCAGCGCTACGTGCGCTAGTAAGCCATACACTGTTGAAACTATAATTTGGTTAATATCAGTTGTGTCCTTGGCAGAAGATCAGATAACTCCCGTGTAACTGGCAATTCCCCCATATATCCTTCTACTCAGACTTTGTTTCATACTCCCAGCTTAACTCTGATCGTTCTTGAGATACCCCCCCCCTCACTGTGTGTGGCTATTACTTGTATATGTCAACAGGTGTCTGTTACAGCGCGGGAAGACGTCCCCTCTTTTGGGCCACCTCTCCCAAACCCAGCAGTCTTCAAAAAGGTGTGGAACAGAGTTCATCTCAGTATATAACTCCATATGATTCACAGCATTTCCATGGGTTTGAAAAATTGAAAAATACATTCATTTGGTAAGACTTCACTTGGGTTCCTTCCCCTGGAATAATGCTCTGTAGGGTCATTATAGATGCAGTATGATTTATGCTGCGCTTCTTGCTGGCCTCTGGGTGCTACGAGGTGTCATGGAGGACTGTCACATAGTTATATTTATTACATTATCTCACTGTTAAAACAGCTAAAATGGCTGCTTGGCTGAAATCCCCAAAATTCTACTTACTCTTTTGATGTAATATGAATGAAAACTTTGTTTTGTATTATTCAGGAAATTCCGATATATAACAATAACTTTCCTTAATTTCCTATGTTTGTATGAATCTTGTTTTTTTTTTGCTGTATGCACAATGAGTTTCTTTAGCTAATGTTATGTTTGCTGAGATGCAACAAAAATGAAGGAATCTAGCAAGCAGAGATGTACCTCAGACGACAGTCGCGATACCAAGTCATCCAGACAGTGTTGGGAAGTATTTTTGATTTTAAACAGTAACGACACAATAACGAACAAAAGTGTTTGACTGAACAAACCAGCTTATTACAACACATCTACACACCTGCTAGCTTGCCACTTAAGTTAAATAGTTCCGCCAACATTTAGCCTATGTGTATGCTAACATTGGGAAATTCATTGCCCTCTGACAGCATTCAAACGATTGCATCTTTACAGTATTTCAAACATTTTCCGACTTGTTTTTGGAAAAATATTGACAACTTCATTGAACTGTGGTCTGTGAACACACCATCAGCAGGGGCCAAATTGTAGGCACTCAGTAAAATGTCTGAAAAATAGCTACAGTATAAATATTGTATACAGTATCGACACCCATCTTACATCCTACCTGTACTCTTGTCTTACCTTGTCCCTTTTTTCTCTTTCTTTTCCTATCTTCCTCCAATAATGTCCTTTTGCATCACTTTATTTATAAAGCCCTTTAAAAAAAACACAGTTGAAACAAAGTGCTGTACATAAAACAATGCAACACAAGGAAATAAAACAATCAACAGGGAAATACATAATGAAATAGTTGTTTATTGTTTTTAAAACAATTTGGAAAAGAATTAACCAATTTCAAAAAGAATAAAACAATTAAAAACAAATAAAACCAATAAATGAAACAAACCATAAAACACTGGGACCAAACACCTTCACCTAAGTTTTTTTCTCATTAAGATGTTAGAGGTTTAGGGCCAACCAGACTTTGATGTCTTCAAGACATGCCAGAAGTGGAGCAAGGGAGGAGGCATATGTGTTGATATCCAGTTGCTGGCATATGGCATAGTGGAAAAAAACCTGGCTGTAAAGTGACGCAGAGTCCCAAAAGTAAAAGTTGTGAAATTGGGGTTTCTCATCCTCCAAACGCTGCTAGGCAACAATGGCTCCAGATGTGTACATAATAATTGTCACTGAGCCATCAAATGAGCCAGAAAAGAAAGTTACATGCAGTCATGTGCTACTTTAACAAAAGCATGGATGGTTTTCAGAACAATAAAGTCATCTAACACTGTTTACAGCTCTTAGAGATTTATTAATGTCAATCATTTTGTTTAAAAGTAGATTATAGTAGAGTACGTTTTTAAAACGAGTCACCATTTCTAATATGACCACACAAGATATAGAATGTAATTTTATTTAGTGACATGACGAACAGTTAAATTGCAGAAAAGCTGATGTGATATTTTAATTCACATCTTTGTATGACAATTAGTCATACAAAGACAATTATATAATTTTTTTTTAAAAGAGAGAGAGAAAAACGTAGCAAACGCTGAAAGGTTCAACGTGTCAAATTTCCATTTTGTTAAAATGTTTGTAACTACTTGAATGAATATTTCAGAGCTATTACTGTCATATGTGTCACACTGCTTGTAAAGCCGAACACAGGCCTTTTGTTCAATACTCAAACCGGAACAGACAGAATACTGTCAGACATTTAAGGGGTTGCATGCTAGAGAGCTACAATAGATAGCCAAAGTTTCACACCATTTTCCCTACCGAATGTATCATAATCTACCTACCTACCTCGGGCAATTATCACTTTTTAAAAACACTTGCCTGTAAGATCTTGCACAGCTCGTCTCCTCCTCAGAGGGATTTGCTTTAACACCTTTAAGGAGGACTGCATCTGGACTGTCAGCCTCTCCTCAGTGAGCCCCTCTCAGCAAGCTAACACTTACAAAAAATGTGATACTAGTTATTTGAAATAATTTTGAATAGTTAGAATAACATCAGATATTCAAACACCTCATTGAAACGCCCTAATCGTGTTTTTGTTTCTTTATTCTGTTGTCCTTGTTTTCTATCTTTTTTTTTGTGGTCAACTTTCCAAAATACTGCTGCATCTTTATGAATGTTCTCTCACCTGTTCGGGGAATGCAGCTGAAAGTTAGCCAACTAGATTAAATGGAACATTATAGAAATATCCATCCCTGTCATTCCTTCACAACTCCAACGCGTTGCACATAAAAGATCTCATAGACCAGCGTTAGCTTTATTTCAGATCATCGCTAAATGGAAACTGCATTGGAGAGAAATTTAGAAATTACTAGAAGATACATGAACATCCTTAAAGATGATTTGCATGATATAATGACAAAAATAGAGCTTGGGGCAGGTGAGAATTTAAATCATTGATAGTCCTGATCAGACACAGCATGATGCAACACTGTAATCTATAAGATGCTGATAAAGGTCACCTTTCTTCATTACTGACTCCCTCCAGCTTCCTTTCTAACCCATTATCGAACCCCCTCTCCTTTTTCTCTGTCTCCCTCTCCCCCTTCCAGGGTCCTGAGTTTCGCGACTTCCTGCTGACAAAGCTAATCAATGCCGAAAACGCCTGCTACAAATCTGACAAATTCGCCAAACTGGAGGTGACGCACGCTACACTCAAACACCACAGCAGGTCTTCAATCACTTTTCAGTTTCCTCCAATAATCCTTTTTTTCTTGATGCTTCCCTAAATGGGTTGTGTGTGGACGCTCACGTGCAGGGGCGCACGCGAGCAGCGCTGCTGGACAACCTCCACGACGAGCTGCACCGGCAGAGTCAGGCCGCTCTGGGTCTGGGCCAGGTGGGGGAGGAGGACAAGCTGGAGAACGGGGGACACGGGGGTCTGCTGGAATCATTCAAGGTGAACATAAAGCCATACAGAAGTACATCTGATGATTTTCTGCTCAGCTCTGTGACATTTCTTTAATCATTGTCATTATAACACAAGGTCAGGTAAATGTCACGGGTCTGTAAAAATGACTTGAGGTTTTAACCATTGTTACTACGGACGTAGACCTTCGACTACATTACTGTAGGTGTGCAGGTATCTGTGTTCATACCAGTGTGTGAACCTGGTGTGAACATACTCTGTGTCATTTCCTCTTCTCCTCTCACTGGCCTTCTTTTCTCCTTCATCACTTCCTGTGCCTCCACACTACTCGTTTAAGTTAATGGGACCATTTCAATGTGTACTTTCATCTTTACGTGTTTTATATGATAAAATGTGTTTTTAATTAGACAATTTTGCTCTTTGCAGGCAATGTGGACAGCTGCTTTGCACTTTCTGCAGTCAGTCCCAGGGGGCGCTGTCCTCATTGCTGTCATAGCAGTTGCTGTGTATTACCTTTCTGTGTCACTGTAACTCAAAGAGAAGATTGCAATGCAATAATAATAAAGGTTATTTTGTGAAATCTGTTTGTGTTTATGCTTCCCAAGAAATAAATAAATCATACATATTTACTCAATTAAATATTGATCAATCAGAATAATATTAGATTGAATATGAAGTTAAAAAAAGAGTATTTTATTATCTAATTTCTTTTTTTTATTATTTTTTATCAGTTAGCTCAACCATATAAATAAGTGTAACACATTTTAAATGTCATGCTTTCCATCACGTTTTTCTTCTTCCCTGGAGAACTGCGCCCTCTGGGGGTTGCTTTCTGCAGTAACATCTTGTAATTCATTTATGAAAAAGCACTTGGTGAACATATGGCTGCGCTCTTGTTGATTTTTTTTTTCTTTTATTTTTAATCTTTAAAAAGAAACATTTTTATTTATTTATTTTACTTTTCTATTTGCTTCTTTGTGGTCCTCTGTTTGTTCTCCTCTATGATCCACTCATTCTTTGATCCCTGTTCCTACTCCAGAGAGCCATGCGTGTGAGGAGCCACTCCATGGAGACCATGGTGGGGTCTCACCGTCACAGGAGCCCTGGGGTTGGAGGTGGGGTCCCAGCCAGCCTCAGTGGTGGAGGACTTCCTCAGAGCACCAGTGAATGCACAAAGAGCACTTTTACTGTGAGTACATCATTGAGGAGGCGTTTTCCTTGAATCAGCAAACAACTGAATCTCAGTTCCAAAATACTGCAAGTCTTTGTTACTCAGCTTCATAATGGGAGCCATATTCAGACACAGCAGTTTCTACCAAAGTTTAGCAACTTTTTGTTTTTAATCAAAATAGGCTGATGAAATAGTTGTGTCAGTTGCATCTTAAGAAACCACCAGTGGAATTTAGAAGAAGTAAATGAGTTTTGTTTTGTTTTTTACAGTTTTTGCTAAACTGTAAATTTGATTCTTGTTAACTTTATCACGGATTTAATGATTAAAAATAACTTTTTAGTGTGCAACTAATTTACAGCCAGGCTTTAAATTCCGATGAAATAAGAATAATTCTGTAATCTGTAATCCTCAGCCTCCCGGTCTGTCAGCCAAGTCTCCTCTGAAGAGCCCTGTGAAAAGGCGTTCAGGTCTCTTCCCTCGCCTCCACTCCAGTACAGAAACCCCATCAGACAAACACATGCGCGGGTCAGTGCAAGTGGTTTTAAATGTCACTCTCTCCTGATTATTGATGGCTACACTATAAGCTTTTGCAGCTTCAAATGATATTTTCGTTTTAACTTCTCTTTTCTGCAGCGACCAAAAGCCAGCAGAGATCTGCCCACTTTCCCAGGAGGTCAGATCAGAGACATCATCCAATCCCAGCTCACCTGAGATCTGCCCCAATAAAGAGAGGTGAGCTGAGATTCCTGGAGATCAGCATAATAAACCTTAATCATAAGAAAGGCAAATTTAAAAAAGGTTGTTTAAAAATCAAGCAGAAATTTTTAATCAAAAATGTATGTTATTTTCTGCCTCATATGTGTTCATTCCTCTGCGTTTTCTATCAACAGGCCTTTCATAAAGCTGAAGGAGTGCAGCAGCAGCTGCAGGCCGAACATCTCTCGTTCTTCATCAAGCACCAGCAGCTTCAGCAGCACCACGGGGGAAACAGAAGCTCTGGAGGAGCTGGAGACTGTGAGTTTAATATTATTTTGTTTTGAGTAAAGCTGGTGAAAAGAAAACAGTCTTGACTTCTTTTTCTTATCTTTTTAAGAGGAAGGAGAGGAATGGGGTGATGATAAAAGATGAGCAAAGAACCACAAAAAAGTGATCAAAGGGTTTTACAAAGTAGAACAGACTTTGTTGTTATACACAATCTAAGGGAACACGTTTTTAACAAAGCAAAGTCAAAGTTTTAATAAATCAAATAGTCTTTAAGTATAAAGAACTTTCTAAAGGTTAATATATGCATTCATAGTGAATGTCACTCTTGTTAATTCCCTGTTGCAAATGGTACTTCATGGTAACAATGTTGTTGAATCGTTCTTACACTCAAATTTATCTGGAGCTTGGTTAAAATGAATCCACCACATGTGTTTAAAATTGACAATGATGCCTTGAAAAATCTAAGGAAATAGTCATGGCTGGAACACCAGAAAGCCTCACAAAGAAAATTTGACTTCTTAGACTTCAGTTTTTTGGTTTGTAATGGGGCTGTATGGGATGTACAGTAGTATATTTTTTTAAATCTTTAATTTAAAAATGTTATTCCATTTTTTTCATTCCAAAATGGTCATTGTGCAATATATTCTTTATTTCTGCTGTGGGGTAGGTTGGTTGTGTATAGATTACAATAGTTTACTGTTGTGTTGTCTAATTAGTTATGATGTTGTTATGGCAGCTACTGTAACAACCCTTAGGTCCAAGACAAATTTCCCTATGGGGAAAATAAAGTGTATCACATTGTAGCGCATAGCATCGTATTGCACCGTATCACATCGTATCACATCTTACCGCATCGTACCGCGTCGTACCGCGTCGTACCGCGTCGTACCGCGTCGTACCGCGTCGTACCGCGTCGTACCGCGTCGTACCGCATCGTACCGCATCGTACCGTATCGTACCATATAGTATTGTATCGTATCGTATCGTATCGTATCGTATCGTATCGTACCGCATCGTATCGTACAGTACCGTACCGTATCGTACCGCATTGTACCGCATCGTACCGTATCGTACCATATTGTATTGTATCGTATCGTATCATATCGTATCGTACCGCATCGTATCGTACAGTACCGTATCGTACCGTATCGTACCGTATCGTACCTTACTGTATCATAAGAAGCACTCAGTGTCGTTGTTCTGTGATCAAAGCCACACTATCTATGTTGTGACTGCTGGTCTAGTCGTGCACATGAGTCCATGTGTTTATAAAACCATAATGTAAAAGATGACAGTATGCAGTCTGGAGTAAACTGCTTGGAATGCACTATTCAGATCATTTGGGAGCTTTTGGTTATAAAGTTGGTTCAGACAGGTGAGTTGGAGCAGGGACACATTGAAAACCTGCAGGACTGCGGCCCTCATGTAACTGAATTGAGTAGCCCAGCACTAGACTGACAAGGGGAAGTAATAATTTTTGCAACAGTTTTGACTAAAATGGTTTTACTGAGCATTGAAAAAAGCAACTTAATGAATGTAAAGACAGATTTGTGAGACCATACTTGGCAACTGCAATGGAGGGAGCTCAGATTGTTGCTTCACTTCTGTTTGTTGTGTCAGTATTTATGGCAAATTGATCTTTTTTAGTGGTAATCTTTCTGAGAGTAGCAGTCTGATTGGTTGCCAGTTTTGTTTTGTTCTTCTATAAAAAGGATATTTATTAAAGGAGTTTAAAACCAATTGATAAAAGTGTCTATTCCAGGATTAGTTGTTGAAAATTTGCTGGGAAGAGACATGGAAAAAGTCTTACAGTCTGAAAAAGTCTGTGATGATGAAAAAAAGAAAGAAAGAAAGAAGGGGATAAAACCAGAATCAACATGGTTCTGCTTTAATGGGGGTCCTACAAGCTGCTCCTAAGGTGCTCTGAGCTGAGTCTGGTTCTGGTTCTGGTCTGAAATGCTGGTACATTTCTGTGATATCCACTGGTTTTCAATGTCTAATAAGTAAACTTTAAAGGAATATTTCAGCATTTCAGGAAATATTCATACTGTTTCCCTGCACACTGTAAAATGAGACAAGTAATCTGTGTCTAGTCTCCAGGTTCTCATGCTATATGAAGTTAAACTAATTGAAACTTGGCAATAGTTTCATAAAAGCTTTCTTTTTCCAACATTTTCTAAAAATTTACACCAATTAAATTATTATCATTTTCTTATGTTTGAAAACGAATCCCTTTCATTCACAGCAACTCTCACTTTTAATGACAGGAAAGTTCAAACCAGCTTGTGCTAAATATAACTTTCCCCTTTCAGTGAGCCTCTTCAGTTTCTGCCCTCCTGCACCCCTTCCTTCATATTAACTTCACATTTCCTTGCCCTTCCCACCCCTCAGGCCAGTCATCCATCTTTCGCTTCGTCCTCTGCCTTCAGCCCTGCTCTCAGCATTGACAGCCAGGGATCTGGTACGCCCGTCATCATGTGCCGCAGTCCAACAGGTAATTTACAATCTGTGGAGCGTGCAGAGCTCACTGGTAGTTGAATTGCATCTGGAAGATGAGAGTTTGTTTCCTAATGAGCATACCCCTCCATTTCTGTTTCCTTCCCCTGTATTGTGCAGATGGGAAAAGTAAGACATCACCCCGGTCAAACTTGAAGTTTCGTTTTGACAAAATGAGCCACTCATCTACAACTGTGAGTTTTAAATTTGTCTCTCATGTTTGAAGTTGAACTAAACGATCGCAGCATAGTTAGTGTTGACAAAAATCTCCTCGGTCTGTTTTTGCTCCTCCACATTTCATGAAGACATATTGTCTCTGTATCTTTAACTGTCCTCCCTGTTCTCTCTTCTCTCTTACAGTCTGAGTAGTCATGTGGAATTGGAAAAAAAAAAACCCAGACTTGCACAATGAAGAGGCGAGAGGAACGAAGGGAACTGAAAAAATCACAACCACGAAAACACAGCTACTTTCTATAACCATGAGCAAAGGATAATCTGGCGACCAACTATACACCAGTGACCCCTCACACACACTATAAACCTACTGACAAATACTGTGAGTGTAACGTGATGGGAAGCAGCAGACATCTTCACTTTCTTTTTAACTGACTTAGCTGCCGAAATGACTAAAAACTTGCTGCATCATAATTGTTGATTGTTCTCAGCGTGGCTGTAATACTGAGTGTAGGCCGAGCTAGACTCCGCCTCTGCTTTTCCTTAAACATCATCTTTCATAGAGACATAAGTTTGTTTATGGCCGAACTGTTAGTCAGCTGTTTAGTACTCAGTGGAAATAATTTCAGACAACAGGATGTTCCTCTTTAACCCTTGTCTATGAATGGTACATTTAAAGGTTCCTCTTTTGCTTATAAACAGAAGGCAGAGACACACACAAATACAAACATGCACAGAACTTAATGTACAAGAGACACAAAAGCCAAGCCTTGAAGGTGTCAACACTGGATGTTTTTTACTCAACTGTGGGATACAAACTTGTTCTTTGCGTAAATTCTTGTTTTTCTAGAGGACAATTATGATTTTGGAGAAGCTTTTGTAACCTTGCTAGCTGCTGCATTGTGTCCACAGCACTATACAGTTGACATGCCTCCTCCTAGTACAGCATTTCTGCATCTGTAGGGGTAACCTCAAAGCCCTGGTTAGTGAAAAATTAGTACATGCGGGGAACAGTTGGAGACGGCTGCCAACACATTTTGCCACTAGCTTGTTTTAGCCAAAGCTGCGCCTTACAATCTATCAAAAGCCCTTTTCTCCGTCCGTGTGTTCTGTCTCTGTGCGCCTCTCACTATGTGAGAGGATGAGAATTTTTTGGGATCTGGTTACAGCACAGTTGTGGGTAGCTGAACAACACCCACATTTGCTGAAAATTGACGTTGCACTTACTGAAAACATTTCACCTCCGTGAACCTCCCATTAAAGCTTGCTATCTTGGTGTATCGGTGTGTTTGTCTAGTGGTGAAAAAGGAAAGTTTCTTCAGGGTTGTTCAGTTTTCCAGCATGGGGGGCTGATGAGGATGACTTGAAAAAAGATGCTTCAGGTTGCAGTGAACCTTTGAACCAACTTTTTGCAAAAAAAACTTGAATGTGATTCACCCCCCCCAAATGTTTAGCTTTCTGCCTTATTAGTTATCATTTCAAAGTCTAAAATTGCAAAGCTAGTTACTCACAAGCACAACAAGGCCTTGGGTCCTTTGTAATCTTCCGTTATTCTTCATTATTGGCCCAGAACAGCACAAACTGGGGTTAATCAGCAAAGACTTTGAAGGAATTTTCATGATTTTTTTTTGTGGGACAATGTGAAGTACTTATGAGTAGTAATACTTGAGATTCAGTTGACCTGTTAAGCAAACATAAAGCAATTTTTGAAAAATCTGAAAATAACACACTGGGCGGGATAAATCCCATTCATGGTGGGAAACTCTGGGTTCTGGGCAAAGATAGACACGTTTTCACCTGTATCTGGAACTGAAAACATCAGATTCTTGACATTCTGCTGTGAGGAATGTTTTCTTTCTGTGTTGGGAAGGATCTGTTTTTTTCAGATCAAAGCACTGTGATAGTAATAGGAAGTTTCTAATCCCAGACACTGCTGAGCACAAGCTGGCCTTAATCCCAAGCACAGGTTGTTTCCTACTATTAATGGGAATTTCACACACCTGGATAATGAGGCTTTAGCCTAGTGAGACACATTAATCACACACTGTGGTTAGAAGTGTATAAACCAGGCTGCAGTGTCATCGGATGCTGCCAGTAGCATTAGTTCAGAAGAAGCAGTACTCATCCAGACAGGAAACAGAGGAAAAGAACATTTATAGTGGACATCTACTAGAAGAATGCAATGTGGCAGTGTATTAAACTGAATCTTTCAACTGATGAGCTGTGACTCATAGTTCTGCCAATCTAATCAGAAGATGCCAACTATGAGACTATGAAAATGGATGAAAAGCTTGGAAAACACAAGCACTAACTTTTAAATCTTTGCTAAAGTAGTGCCTAGCAGTAAGCTACAGTAAGCCTGAAAGACAGCATTAAAGACATTCTTCAATTGAGAAAATAACAAAGTAAATTTCTTTACTTTGTATGATGCAAAAGTGAAATTGTGCAAATAGATTGCTATGACATTTTGGGGGTTTGAGTTGTTTGAGATGGCAAAAACTCAACCTTTGGTGGCATCCCTCACTTGGCTTGGCTCCTCCATCAAAATTCCTCCCTGTTTCTGCCAACCTAGAGCCCTCTGTTGTCTACTGCAGGAAAGACACTGAGGCCGAAAATATGCTTGTTTTTAATCACTCGTGCAGTTGATTATCATGGATGCCTCATGTATTTTGCATTTGTTTGTGCACATTCTCAAAAATGATTGCTACTCGTTTGCAAGCTGCAACATGCGAGTGACCAATAGGAGCAGCGTAAGGACCAATTTACTGGATGTAAGGTCAAATAGTCTACATCGTTAAAACTGAAGTAAAGTTTTAACCATAATCTCAAAATTAACTAAATATGATCCCGCTCTATTGTCACCATGTTTATCATTTTGTTTGCATTCTACAAAAATCAGCAACTTTATCCAGTCTGAGTTCTCTCATGCGCCCCCTAGTGGAATCCTCTGGTAACAAATGTAAGCAAGTATGTGAACAATTACACTCATGACGGAGCCAGTTAGCTACATGAATGCAAGGCTAAAAATCAAGTATACTTTCAGCCTAACTGCTCATAAGTACCTCACTCAACACCACTTGACAGAAAAAAAATAAGATGAATAAAAGCATCCCTTTAAACGCAAAGACAAGTTTCCTGCGTGACCAAACAACCAAACCTAGAGGCGTTTGGAGGATTGTCTGTGTACTCTCACTGTGCTGTTATTGATGTTGACTTAGTAGTATAAAGATTTACAGGCTCAGTTCGACCAAGTTACAAATAGCCTCTGTATTTTCATTGCTCTTTTAAGCTATTCTAATGGAAGTTACTTCAGCAGTACCTTTCTCATATGCCTGAATGAAAAACGCATGTGCTGACAATTACACAAAATCCTCAGATAGTGTGGACCAGTGATTACCTCGAGTAAGGGAAGCAGGGATAGAAATCTTCTGGACAGAAGCAGGAAGTTCAGATATCGTGTAGTTTGTAGCAGGTATCCCATAAAAAGCCCTTCAGCCTTTTTTCTCTGTTGATAAGCTTAATTTATTAAATGATAACTTCTTTTGCATTGATGTCATGTACAAAATGTCACTGCAGAGTACGCTAATTAAAGTAAATGATTAAAGGAAATATATTAATTTAAGAGATGTCTGAACATGTATATGTATATTTGGTTATGTAATGTGCCATTGAAAATTTATTCTAAAATAAAATGTATTTTTTGTGCCATTTGTGTTTATTCTTCTTCTTTTTCTCACAATACAGTCTTTTAGAACAATCTATACTTTAGTATACATAAATTCATTATGGAAACTGATTTAGCAAAAAGCTATTTTTTTTTTTCATTTCTTTAAACACTGGCATGTTTTTCTTCTTCGGTCAAAAAGAAGAGGTAATATCAGGAACGTTAACTCACAATGTTTTTAATCACTGATAGAAAAATTACCTCCTTGGTGTTTGCTCCACTTAATATGCTGGTGAATTCCGAAGCTTAAGCAAATCCCAAAGATGCAGTCCTGCGAGTCAGACACCATTGGGTATTTTCCAAAGGCATCTTTGATTTAGCAGAAATCCACAAAAAAGCTGTTGATATGCTATCTGATCCTCTGCAGAGAGCTCCTCATGTCCACTATGTTTCTTTTGCAGTCAAGAAAATCTGAGTGAAGAGTAGACAGTAGCCTGACCAGATTCTATCATGGCTTCCCGTTGCCCCAGAGCTCCCTGGGAAATGTCTGCATACACCACCTATAGCATTGTGGAGGAAAAAGAAAGTTGGTAAAACACATATAAGTTCACACAAATTCCATATTCCAGGCATAGACTGGGACATCCACCCACCTCAGTCTTCTGCTGGGATTTGGGTTGAGCTATAAAATATAAACACAGTCAATACACTGAAAAGTTCATATCTGACTTTACAGTAACTTGCAATCGAAGCCACATAATTGGTTATTAAAAGGAAGAATAAGAAGCACCTTTACGAGTGGGAATGCTTCGTTTCTGTGGTACCGGACATCGAGGTGGAGGCTGTGGAGGGTTTGGAACCATGTGTTGTTGGTTTCTCTGTGCAGCTCTGTATGTGACTTGTATCCTTCGATGTGGCAGAGGCTTAATCCATGAATTCAGGCAGCGGACCAACCCCAGAACGACGGGAAGACAAAGGGAAGCACCAGCACAGACCAAAACCCTGTGCAAGAACTGTCTCTGGACAGCTGTACGATGGGAAAGACAGAAGAAGAAGAATGCACACGAAATGGCATTGAATAGAACATACATGAAGTAAATTTGGTCAACATGTGTGACAGTCTTTATGTACCTTTTGTGACATTCACATGCATCCAATGTCCCACTCCAGTACCACCATCACTCCAATGAACTTTGCATCTATATAAGCCTTCATCCGATTGGTCGACACTCAGAAATTTGAACTCCAGTTGAGTTTTATTAGCGCTGATTGTCACGCTGGTCAAATGGTGCGTTGCACTTTCTTTAACAATGTCGATTTCTGATTGATCTGTTGTATTTTCCCAAGTCCAATTTCCTTTCCAGGGGCCTTCACAATGCAGGACCACACAGGACAAAGACAAGCTGCTTCCTGCAGGCGCGTAAAATGTCTCACGTCTTGCCAAAACAGCCTGTCCACATTCTCCAGCACAGAGACCTTAGATAGGGAAATTTTAATTTAGTCATTGTAGCACACAAAGAAACTGTACATGTCTTCAGTTGGTAAAGTAGTGACTGTCCCTGTAACATCAGGGTTACAGACAATTATGTGAAAACTTTTTCACTTCTATGGTTTAACATAACAGGACATTATTAAAAAGCTCTTGTATCTTTTGTTTGTTTGTTTTGGGATTTTCTCTGAGCAATGCACAAGTTGATGAATCTCCTGGGAAGATATATGCAACTTCTTTTTTTCATGTTTTCCACGTGGGAATAAACTATTTGTTCCATAAGATCAATGCTAATGTCTTGCTTCCTTAGCATTGTGTTGACACCAATGACTGTAAAATGAAATGGACAGACCATCCGGGAGTTTTGTGAAGAGCTGAAAAGAAGCTCATTGGGAGGTT
>JAOXYM010000009.1:3395593-3415622 GCA_028567055.1 Leptatherina wallacei
CGAAGTATCGATCCGATACCAATACTCACCTTGGTATCGATACTATCGATATTTAGATCGATACGCCCACCCCTATACGTGCTTCCTCTCTCGGTGAATGAGATAAACAAAGAGCCGGCGACTTATCACAACAGTGCTCCTAAAATGCAGGAGAGGAAGTGAGAGCGGCGGTGTTCTTTGGACACATGAAGTGAAAACTAAAGCTTCTTTGTTTTTGATGTGACACAAAATAGTACTTTTTTTTTTACATTCTGAATTTACCAGAATTAACTTCAAACTGCAGGGTTTTTGTGAACAAAAGCGTTTTTAATTAATTAATTGGGGGAATTAACATCCTCTAAAATGAACAATTGAATGAATTAATTTTCACAAGTAATTTCAAGTTGATAAATAACTAGCACAATGCTGCAAAGCTTCTGTAAATTGATAATTGCTCGTAAACTCCGCCCAACCGCCACGTCAAGAATCGTCAATGAGCCAATAAACGAGCGCACCTTCCGATCACACTGACTCTCGGTGAATGAGATAAACAAAGAGCCGGCGACTTATCACAACAGTCAACGCTCCTCAAGCTCCCTGGGAACATGGAAAGTGGTACGTTGAGTGCCAGTGTCTCTTGTTTCAGTTGTGGTGGTTTGTGCCGCCGCCTGGCTGAGCGCGGCGTGTCTTTTAGCTGCTGTAGGATGACAGCTCAGGAAGCTAACAAGCTAAGCTAGCATTCATTGCGTTAGCATGCCAGGCAGCTAGCACGACTCAACCGCCGTTTGCTCAGCTTAGTTGACAGCTCATGCCAACAGATAGTCAGCACTAAAGCTATGTCCAAACCGTAGACACAGAAAGCTAACAGCCCGTCCCTCGCTTGTTTAACCCTGCCTGCTACATGAGCTAGAAATATTAGCCTACCTAGCCAGCTAGTCCATAATTGACTTGTCAAACTCTTTAAAGTAGCATTTATTCTTTTGAGAGGACTTCTTATTAGGAAAAGACCAGGTAATGGTTTTCACCCAAAGAAGAAACTGTTTATTGTTTGTTTCATAAGTAGGTTAAAATGGGTCTAAACTGTTAACCGCGAGCCACCCAACTCAGCTGAAGACTGCTTCCTCCCTCAGGTTTTATTACTCTCTTCCTGCTGGCAAAAAAAAGAGAGAAAAAATGAAAGAAATATATGTTTTGGCTTTATTCTTATATTACAGAACTGTTTTTAACCAAATATAATCTAGAAAAGACACCTACGTTTGATATGCGCTCATTAGTAAGGTGGAGTTATACCCCCCCCCCACACCCCTAATGTTAACGATGGATGTCCATTTTTGGGCTTATTCCAGCTGTAGTTCAACGCTTTGCACATGGAGCAGTGATGAGTATAATAAAGTGCTTAGCTAATATAAAACCAGTTGTGTAACTACTGATGTGTAAATGTGCAAGTCACCCTTCCTGGCTGTGCTTGGCCCCACTCCTTAGAAACACCACCATGCTTGCCTGCCCTCAGCATTCAGGATTTCACTTGTTTACAGACTTGCCAGATTAACTATTCAACCTTTGAGTCAGCCCTCATGTGTCATGTTTAAGTTAACTGCTGTCAGATTAATGATCTTGGCTGATTTTTGTTACAAAACTAAACCATTATCCTTTTAGTGTTTGTTTTTCTGTCAAGCTCACTAGTGTCAATCCAGCTGTTGCACTGTAGGGAATACAGCATTATGTTGACATGGGACCTCATGCAGGCACACTCTGAAAGTGCTCTCTGCCTTAGGCCGCTATAGATTTGACGTCTGTTTGACAACGCAAGCATGATTCTTAACAGAGGTTGACACTGCTCTAATCTGGTTGTTAGTGCATTTCAGCTTTGTGTCAGTGGAAAATAACAGAATGTAACTGAGAGAGAGGGGTTGAACTCTATGCAGCATGCATGACTAGGCAATGTCCCTCTCAATTTTTAATTGCTCTGCACTATTATTTTACAAAATTACAAATCACTCACCGGTGCCAGTTTGCGTAAGTATGCGTGCACCCCCCCATCCCCCCTCCCTCCTGTGTAATTCCCTTGCAGATGGAGCCAGATGAGCGATACTGCCCTCAGCTTAAATTAGGCAGCTAATAGCTCTACTAGAAAGTATCTCGGGCTCTGGTTATGTTTCATACTCTGTTTGTTATAATGTTCTTCCTTTCTTAGTAGAGCTTAGTTTTAATTGAGTTTATTAATCTTAATAGGCTCTTTTTCACAATGTTCTCTGTTTAGTTGATGGAAAAAGGGAGGCATCAGATAGCTGAAGTATTCAGTAAAGGATGTGGTGTGTTTATGATTATTGATCTGGTATTTTCAAGGCATTACTGTGACATCTGAGCGGATGAGTGCTCGTACGTCAGATTTCAAGTGGGAAGTTTGTTTGCTCGAAGTGCACAGATTAGTCATGGGAATTTATAAATGTTGGAAATTCCTCCTTGGAGCTGCAGCCTTTTGTCATATCGTCTAATGGATTGAAAAGTACATGTTTCCTTTATCCACCTGTTCTGTTTTTTTAGTCTTCCTTTCTTCATCTTCCTTTTTGTTTTTTGTAAAGGTTTGAGTAAGGAGAAGGTAGTCACCTTTATTAAGCGGCTGAGGGCCGAGCCGCGTTACCTGTTGGCCCAGAATGTGTCAACCTGCATCGATCCGCTGGAGGTTTGTCTGCACCGGCAGACTGTCCAAGATACTGTGCACATCTTCCAGCACTCCATCCCCACAGAGGGCAAGCCCATCACCAACCAGAAAAACTCAGGTGGGACATAATGCAGTACAGTTTCATTCATGGTCACACAAACACTGTACCTTCTACAGGAAATAGATATTCATTGTATCTGTGAGCTCTTGGGGTAAATGCACAAAAAAAACCTGCAGGCTTTAAATACTTCAATTGTTGTTTTGCTTTTTGTCTCTTCCACTATTATTATTATATACCATGTTATATTTGTAAATTCCTGAAAAGTGAGCATATATGGTAAGCTCTATTATCTGGCAGTGTGTTGGAGGCAAAAGTTAGTTCAAATGCATCAGCAAATATCACAGATTATGTTTGCGCCTGCTGTCTTAATCCTTAAAATGTTAAAGAATGTAATATGCATGCCAAATGTGTTTTTTTTTGTTTGTTTTTTTTCTTGGAAGTTCACATGTTCTGACTCAGTCTTGGCTGAAACATTTTGTGCAAAATGTGGTTGCTGCTCCTTCTTTAAATCAATACAAACTTCCCAGGGCTTTTTTTCTTTTACAGCCTCTGTTCGCACTTGATGGCCTCACCAAATTCTGGAATTTCCTCACTGAAATTTCTGTTTTGGTGCTTAGATGTGAGTGCCTCTCAACAACAAAGCTGTTGCAGCAGGAATAATATAGTGTGGGCTATAAAAGTTTGCCTAGTCTCAAATACCAATCAATATTGCCAATGAATGGATTCATCTTGACTGCAGCCCATATTTCAGAGTAGTATCCTCCTGCTCGGGCAGCTATTGATTCCCAGCAGAGATGAGAAACGGCTTTCAGATGGGTCCATCCGAACTCCACTTGACTAAAGACTGCAAACTAAAAACCTATTGGTACAGCCCTGTTGTTCACTGAAGGGATCCAAGACAAGTAATTCTTGCCTGTCAGGTTTTCTACTGCTGTTGAATGTGTAAAGCACAACTGTTGCTTCTGCAGTTTCCTCTAAAGTCTATGCTAATATTCATGATTTTGTATATATTTTTTTGTCATTAATAGGGAGATGTTGGATCTTCTCGTGCCTCAACGTGATGCGACTTCCCTTCATGAAGAAGTTCAACATAGAGGAGTTTGAGTTTAGTCAGTCCTATCTGTTTTTCTGGGACAAGGTAACGTATACACAGAAGTCACATTCATATTAATTAGTGTAGGATTTCATTTGTTTTTATTTTCTGAGTTAAGGTGTGAGTTTTGTAGCATTTTGTTCAGTGGATGTTTCTATTGTTTTGCAGTCAGAACAACGTGTGTGCATGCACACGAGCGTAGGTGCAGTGTTACTATGTAACTAGTATCCTAGTACTATACATGCTTTGTCACCTAAAACCCTCTTTTGTGCATTGTGGTCAGAGCTCTCGTACGTCACAGTGACACCTCACTCTTTTTTTTTTTTCTCCCCACACTGGTCCTGTTTCTTTCTCCCACATGTTTAAACAGATGGGGGGTCCCACCATGAAAATACATTTTCTTTGTGACAAGTGTAACGTGTAGGTAGTATCTAGTAGCGTGATATTTTGAAACATAAAGTTTGAGCCACAGGAAAGCGGGACGTTCTTGTTCTTGGTGATAACATCAGAGGTGAGGGGTTGGAGGTCTTTTAGCAAGGCTAAATCAAGTTGTAAATCAAAGTAAGTTTCAGATGAAGTCTCAAAGCCTAAGTCTTTGTCGCCTCTAATTCCTGTTCAAATAAATGACTGTCAACAAATACTCACTTTTTATCTTTAGTCGGAAAGGCTTAAATTGGTATTCACTGTCATCCCAAATCACGAGCTTCAGCACTATGTGGTGTGATGTATAAAAAGTGTAAAACCTTGTAGTATTACGTTGAGAACTTTATGTCCATTGCAGAAATGCACACAGCTAAACAAGCTGAATCTACTTGTCATTGTGGTATTTTCTAAGATGCTTCATGGCTTAAGATTGATCCAATATTCTTTGTACGTTTTTATTAACATCAATACGTTATTAGAGATCTGAACTTAAACAATATTAAAAGCGACCCCACTGATTAAAACCAGTCTTTTATTCACCTCATTGTCCCAATGAGGTTTAAATCATATCTGGCACATTCTAGTCATTTATAGGAAATTTGTCTGCTATGAGGTCTGAAAATCCCACAAGAGTTCATAACTGAGTGAAGTTGTCAAATTATGTTTATATTATTTGATCATATTCACACTATAATGCTATGAGTAGGCTACATGTTACAGCATACATGATTCAGCTGTGCAGACTTAAAGGCTACTGAGATTTTTTTTACCCTGTTTATTAAGATTAAATGTAAGTTACATTCATGAAGAATGATTAGTCCAAACACACTAATTATGATGTAAGAATTAATTTTACTGTGTGTATTTCAGCATAAGGAAGGGGTTTCTCCTAGATTATCTCACTGCCAGTCCTCTATGTGTCTGTTTCTTCCTTAAAGCTGTATAGCTGGAGAAAACACTGCATTTCTTAGCCAATTTTTTTTTTAAATGGAGGCTTTAAAAGTGGCAGGATCACCAACCTGCAGATGACTAGGTGCAGTCGATTCATTTTACTCATATGTACTGGAGGCTGGCCACACACACTCAGTCATGCTGCAGCCGTGCTGCCTGCCTCATGTGGTCCTCTTCTCAAACATCCTGTGTTTGAAATCATGTTTATCAATAATTTTAGGCTGTCACCGCCTTCAATATGATTTTAAATCACATCCGTTTCCTTTTGTAGTGTTATTCCAATTTGTCTTAATTAAATCCACACTCTGTTTCTGGAGAAGGAGTCAGTCACTTCGTTTTGTTGGATATTGACATGTTTAAAAAAAAGAAGAAGAAGAAAAACATGAAGTCTGGATACAGCTTCTTTTTTGTTTATTCATATTTATATTCGTTCCTACAGATTGAGCGTTGCTACTACTTCCTCCACGCCTGTGTGGAGACGGCACAGAGGAAGGAGCCAGTGGATGGGCGTCTGGTCCAGTTCCTCCTCTCCAATCCAACCAATGATGGAGGACAATGGGACATGATGGTCAATCTCATTGGTAAGCTCTTATCATAACACATAACACATAATCACAGCAATACCTAGTTAATGTTTAGTGATTAAATAACCTTTGTATTAAAAATGGTGTTTGGCTTATTTTTAGACTCAGGAAAATGAACTGTTGTTGGATTCGTTTTTAAGGCATCAGACTTGATTTTTAAAAAAAACATTTTACACTTTTTTTATCTCTAGAAAAGTATGGTGTGATTCCAAAGAAATGTTTCCCAGAGTCACACAGCTCAGAGGCCTCACGCAGAATGAATGACATCCTCAATCATAAGGTACATTTGTTTCCCTCGAACAATTTTCCCTTAATCTGCTCATGTTAAGCCACAAGATGGAACTGTGCTGACTATTTTTTTCATGGTTTCTTTTAGCTGAGAGAATACTGCCTAAGACTGAGGAACATGGTGGCCAGTGATGCTACTAAAGGCGAACTGTCTGATGCTATTGATACCATGATAGAGGAGGTGAGACTAAACAAAGCATTCTTTCTCTTTTGGCATGTGTTGGTCATCTGTGGAAACTTGTCACCTGCACTGCTGTGACTGTTAAATGGTTGTTTTTAGTCTCATAGTAAATAGTGTAGATTAGGGCTGCACGAATGATTCTGAAGCATTTTATATGACGAGCTGCATCACAAACAAATGCTACCATTTTCCTCCCGGGTTTTTACAAGGGTCCCCTGCACTGGGCTGCCTCCTCCCTCAAGCTATTTAGTGCATGTAGTGTACAGTCTGCGCTCTGCGGTAATGAGGGTTAAATGGATGGAGGCTAAAAACCCAAGCGGTAGTGGTGAGAGTCACCCACCCACCCGAATCAAACTCGTGCCCCAAAACATTTGGCATTTGACAGTGAAAAAGTATTATGGATTTAAACCAGACGATGCTAAACAATGCTAGTTGCATTGTAAAGTGGGTTTTTGCTCTGGTTGCAGCACCTCAAGGCAACACCACAAATACCTTATCCCATTAAACGTCAGCACAAAGTACAGCACGATGAAGCCGTATGACCCGAATAAACACTGTGCAACATGAGGGAATTCGGAAAACAAACACTTGAAAAAACTGAAATCCATGCCCCCCCCCTAGTTACTAATTTACAAACGTTCCCTGACATGTTCAATAAGCAGCACGCTGTGGTCGAGGCAGAAAATTACTGATTTTCTAGCTGCATCAAAGTTATGGTCCAGTTGGACCATGGAGCCGTATTTGAGCCTGATGGGTCATTTTATAGCATCTGATTTCACTATCAAAAGCCGGTGCTTACAGACAATGTCTTTTTCTTTTTTGTATTTTTTACCTGTAGAGATGCAATGAAAGATTCATGAGTTGAATGCGCTGTAAGTCTGCAAAAATGTTGTGTAGCTGGAAACGGAGGAAGCATTTAGTGAAAAAGAAATCCTGCCAGAAAATCGTGATGTCAATTCTGAGCAAAATATCGTTATTCACATTTTTACCAGAATTGTGCAGCCCTAATGTAGATGTAGATTATCATGATGACAGTATAAATATCCTTGCCTTTTTTCACATGTGACCTGCACAATGGCAGTTTGCATGTGGTGATACAACTGTGGTTCAGAGAGAAGGCTGGAATATTTCTGGCTCATAAACTCCGCTCGACGTTCCTCTGCAGCTACCTGCAGAAACCTCTTTCAGTTGTTTGGATTTCAGTGAACTTCTTGATGATCTGGACATTTATACATACAAGATCCAGTATGTTGTAAAATTCCGCATGGATCCATCTCTGCATACCATCCTTTACAGAATACTTCCACATTATCTGATCCAGAACATCGGGAATCTGAAAATAGAACAGCACCAAATCCTGTGTGGTCAGAATAACCTGTGTCTGAAATTTCCTCAGTTATTTACATACTAAATATTGAAACCAGTTTTAATGAAAATGTATGTAGTTTTATGAAAAGTCAGGGACCAGCAAGGCTTCATGATTTTATTTGACAGTTATATCAATTTTCATAGTTCATAGTTGTTTTTTGCAATTTATTCCTTGAATTCCACAGAATCTAAAGATTAAAGTAAAAACTTTAATTCAAATTTTTGGTGAGTAATTCTCAGCATGAAACTTAAAACAGGTTTTCCTTTAACAAAAGCCAAGGTAACTAATCCTATACTGGCCTGTCGGGTAATGTCTGGAGTTGGGGCGAGGAATAAAACCAGTCAGGGTTCTGGTAAAAATGTTTTCTTCTCCAAAAGTTGTCTTCTCTTAAAGAGCGGACTTACCAGAAGTAAGATTGAGCTGAATAATTTCAAATGCTTCTTGTAGCTTTGAAATAGTCTCACTGAAGAACAATAGGTAAGGATACAGGTGTATATTTGAAAATGCAGCTCAGAAAGCGTGTTGGAACGCCACCTGCTGCACACACTTTGCAGTAACCCATATTAACTCCTCTCTTAAATCTGATATCTTTCACTCTGCCTTCAAGCAATCTCGGGTTACCGAGAAGAAACCCACACGCAACCCAGCCCAGGTTGAAAACTACCGGCCGATCTCACTGCTCCAGTTCATAGCAGAACTATCAGTCTTCAGTCAGGTCTCAAAGTTCCTCCATGACAACAACCTGTTCAATCCATGTCAGTCTGGCTTTAGACAAGGCCAATCTACTGAAACTGCTTTCCTGTCAGTTACTACTGTTTGCAGACGAATCAAATTAATAAAACAGTCTGTGAAGCAGAACTTCACAGACTGTTGGATCCATTTAATTTGAGTCAGGTGTGTTGAAGCAGGGATACATTGGAAATCTGCCAAACAGCGGTCCTCGAGGACCGACTTTGGACACACATGTTGTAGAATTACTGTTGCTTTGTTAAAACAAACAGGATTTAAAGACTAGACTAGATTTTAGACTTGCTGCTAAAATGATGAAAACCTTTGTGACATGTTTGCATTTTAACCAGAAGAGGGAGCTGTCAAATAATACATGACTGTGTACACTGTCAAACTACACGGAATGCATAAAGCTTTTGAATTTATCCGTGTATGATTAGAGGTTAAAACTTTTAAAAGAGGCATCAAATTATAGTGTACGGAAACTTTGTAGTTTTACACAAAAATGACAGAAAGTAAATAAAGTACATGTGATTGTATAGGTGAGCTATGCTCTGATGTGCAGGGGGAAAAATATTAGTTTTCTGTATATTAATTCACTTAACAGAAGCACTGAGACTTGACCAATAAAGGGCAGAATTTTCTACCAACAAAAGCTGCCCTTGAATGATTAACGCAAGATACATTTCTTTTTTTCTTTTTTTGATCCCTCCTTTCTGACAAAGACAGCAAGCATATAATTTGTTTTTTTAATTACTGATAATTGCTGCACACTGACAGCCTAGTGCGCTCTAAACTTCCTATTCGTGTGTACATAAATGCTTACGCTTGTAGACGTGTGTGTTTTAATGTGCATACGTCATACGCAGACTACTGGCTGCTTAAAACCAACGAAAATAAATCTTGATGACGATTGTAATCTTGTTTATGGAACAGTCTGTCGTCTGGTGCTGCATGGCAAAGTCACTCAGTGTGTTTGTATATTACAACATGCTCAACGAGTGGTGCACGTGTCGGGTGCATGTATGCGTTGAGTGAAATAGTCATGTGCTTGTTAGTTTTTGTGTTTGTATTTCTGTGGGCAGGATACGTTGTATAGGGTAGGTGTGAGGCTTAATTCATGCTTTGTGTGTGTGTGTGTGTGTGTGTGTGTGTGTGTGTGTGTGTGTGTGTGGCCAGTCAATCAATCTACCATTGACACAGTTGCACACCGTATGGGGGTCTGGTTAGGCAGCCTTTGTTGTCAGCTGTTAGCTTGTATTGTGTAGCTGACTGGCTGCTTGTTTAAACAGTTGCTTGTATCTCACCTTTATGGATGTCCAGTCATCACAACACACACACCACAGAGAGGCATACGTTGTGCAACAGTGAAGAATGCTTGCGCCGCACCATACGACAGTGTAGAGGGCGGAGGATTGTTGGCGTGTTTGTCCACCTGGAATTAGTTTGTTTTGTGAAAGACAACTCTGTCACGGCTGATGGCGATGGAGGATTTTCTCATGTCAGAAGAATGGCCGCTACAAAGACAGACAAATAGTTTGGTTTGCAGTATATTTTCCCTTGCAACGGGGAACGTTAAAACATTAATGGATTTGTTTGCTTTCTTAAGATATGTTATTTAAGTTATTATTCAAATTAATGTGTTCTTATCTTGCGAATACATTAAAATACATTTAAAAATTTGGGAAAGAAAATGAATACAGATGAGGACAAACATTTAAATATGACCAATGTGTCAGGTATATATTTGGAAGATTGACTAATTAAATGAAGTCTTAAAAGTATTGAAGCATTTCAGTTGTTTTGTCCTACTCTTCCTGCAAACACGTCTTGGTGTATAACTGTTTCATTTGTTGTTGCAATTTGTCATTAACACAGTCTCTATTGGGTACATGTTAGGAATGCAGGCCAGAGCCCAGAGAAGTCAGCGCCGCCTCTGAACAAAGTTAACGCAGAAATAATTTTTTTGTGCGATTGCACATAAGGATCATAGTTGTATTTGTAAATGTAACTCTGTATTTTAGTGCTCGACTGAGAGTTATACAATAATCTCCTTTCCGTGTGGTTCTAGCTACTTGTAAGTGAGCTATGGTTCTTGATGCAGGGCTATCTGATTGTAGAACATCATGGGTGTCCAACTTAAGCCGGCACCTTTGTCCTTTATGCACTGGCATTCTTCTGGGCTCCTTAAATCTTTTGATATAATGCACTGTTGAAGGATAGGTATGCAAATTTCTGCTGATCTTTCTTTCGTTGAGACAGATTTCTATTTAGCAATGAAGGATTTTTCTCACACATTAGGGGAAAAACAGGAGATTCTTTCCCCATCTTTGCTCTTTAAGTTTAATGTTCGAATTTCGAAAATGTTCAGTTTTTAAATAATTAAATTCAAATCATGATCAAATGATTACCAATAAGACAATTGCAAATTGAGAACCATTTGTAGAATTATTTTCCATCTCAGTCAATGTAAGAAATGAACCCAAATCCCCCACGAGTCCCCGATCCAAACCATGAAGAAATCGGCAATAAAACAAGACACAAGCAGAAATTTAAAATCATGTAATAAAAAAAGTTTTAAAATCTTTATAGTCACTTCAATAAAAGTTAATTGTCTAAAATATCATGAAATTGCACTCCTTTTTGATTCTGGCACCCTGACCATCACAGCAAACAGTCTTGTTCCGAGGTTTGCTCTGTAAGTCACACCAAACAAGGCACACTTAAGTTGGAATCTCATTCGAGGCTTTGAAACCGATTTTAAATGAGCCAAAATCTAATGGCCGTCATGCCCCTCAGTTTTGTTTTTTTTTCACTTTCATGAACAAATTAAGTTTTCTAGATAAGTAGTTTTTTCTTTTCTTTTTTACATCAATGAAATGGTCCAAAACGGTCCTTGTCTGCCTGACGTCCATTGTCCCTCCTTGGATTCCTGAAGCTAGTGTTTCCTCTTCATCTCCGTAAGTGTGTTACTCAGGATCAAAGAGTCGTGTCAGTCCTATTTAGCGTGTGTAAAAGTGATGCTGTCCAACCTCCCCGTGTGGCTGCTCTGATTGTGCCCTGGTGTTCATCACGCCAGCCCCACGCGCACTCCCATGACAGGCAGCCAGGGCCAGCGTCTCTGCTTCCACTTACTGTACCTGCTGTACACTTGATTGAAATGAATCGATTTGCATGTCAAGAAGCTATTCTTTTCGTTTACGGTGGACAGGCATGCTCGCTCAAACAAATCCCAAAACATTTATCTAAGAAGCTTGGTGAAATAATCTCAGCCGGCTTTCACCGGCACCTGTAGCAAGAGTGGTAAAACCACTGGAGTGCATCCTGACAGCGTTCATATCTTTATATTTAATGTTTTATAGCCGTCTTGGTCTTTCATACTTTTATTGTGGATGCGCTTCGTTGCTCCCTTTCAATCACTTGTGCAGACTGTTGACTGTCACTGGAATCCGTACATGTATGCAGAATTAGACGCACATGAGAAATACACAGATGGTATCCCTCACGCCACGGCTCTGGCCTTTGCATGCTCCATTGCGTCATGGAATCAGAAACACCATGTGCAACTTTGGTCTTGGCTCCGAACACACAGAGGCTGATTCTTAAGACGGGTCTAATTTATGAGGCAGCCATCACCTCACAGAGGAACCTTCTCGCTCTAACTCAGAGGCTCGTTGCTGCGGGCCGTTGGCCTGCTTGATTTGTTGCTCGATGTGGGTGGGTTCCTGCGTGTGTGTCAATATTTGGGGATTCAGGAATAGCCAGTTCAGAGCTGTCCAATCACATTTCTTGCATTTCTCTCCACATTTGTTGGGATCTAACAATGACCACATGTGTTGAATGTTTACAAAACATGCGAGTTTAATCAAAACCTTGCTCATTTTTACCCAAACTATTTGCATGGTGTCATTTGCTTATGCTCACAAGTCCAGCTTCTAGACAATGGTTATAAATTGGCTTCAGAGTAGAAATGACGGTCATGTTTAACCTCAGTTTGGCATCCAGCTGGGTGAGAAGCCCTTTCAACCCCTGAATATTTTTATGACTTGTGTGTGTTGGCCACTATGTTTAATTTCAGTGTTGTTGTTCGACGGCATCTAATCACTTTTTCTTTTCTGTGAAGGTTCAAGAGTTGAGTTTGTCACATTCTGGGAGATCAGCGAGGTTTAGGAGTTGGTCGAAACTTACATTTCGACATTTCTCAGTGCCAATTTTTTTGCAGTGCTGTTTCACATTAAGGTTATCAAGATATTACAAGCATCATTTCACCCTTGTATCTATTTCTGTAAAACAGACTGACATTGAAAGGTTGAACTATCAAGGACTGTTTTAGGCAATATATTGAGATTTTCAAATACATGGAGACATTTTCACACGCAATTTAGAATGAGGGAATATCGTTTATATCGAGATGGCTTGTTTTGAGTTAAAAATATCTTTCCTTTTTGCACAACTGTATTTTTATGTAATTGATAAGTACTTTTCATTCATTTCCTTTTTAAGGAGCATTTAATTTAATATACAGCTACTTTAATTTCAGTCAACTGTTTTAATGCGCATGCGCTGCTGATCCTTAATAAAAGTGCATTTAGCACTCAGAGCTGTAAATTAGAACAGTCTCTTTGTTACTTGACAAAAAAAAAAAAATTATATTGAGATGTATATCGTGATTCCGGTAAAAAAAATATTGAGATATGAACTTTGGTTCATATCGCCCAGCCCTATGATGTTTGCTTTGGTCATGTAATTTTGAAGAGGGTTGCCAGCCAGTCAACACTAAAACGCTGATCCTATCAAACATTAGCCGTAGTAAACTTAAGTACCGTGTAGGCAATTCATTGTTTTATAGATGCACGTGAAACTCTCCCTCAGCTACAAATCAGGTTCCACAAAAAGTTGGGATGCTGTGTAAAATGTAAAGAAAAATAGAATGCAGTGATATGTAAATCTCATAAATGAATGTTTTACTTCCATTAAACACAGAAAACATTAAATGTTGAAAGTGAACTATTTAACTTTCAATGTAAGTATTGCTTCATCTTAAATCTGATGGCAGGTATTGACGGTGCCTTTCTAGATATACAAGTTGCCAGTTTCATAAACACTAATGAACTCCCCCACCATCAAAGATGCAGGCTTTCAGCCTGATGGTCTCCCGCATCTTTAGTCCAGGGGGATTCAATATTCGGGATTTCTATGGAAAAATGTCAAATTTCCATTTTCTATTCTTTCTCAGTGCATTTTAAATGAACGTTAGTGCAGAGAAATATTTCTGAATCATGTTCATATATAGTTTCTTTGCTTAATAGAGCTTTAAGCTGTTTTTGTGGGTCATCAAGGTGCTCACAGACAGTGATTTTTGGAGGTGTTCCTGAGCCCATGCAGTGGTTTCCATGACAGCATCCCTGTTTTTAATACAGAGATGTCAGCAGATTGAATGCTGAACCTCAGCACATTTTTTTACTGCGAGAGACTCTTCTTTCGGGTGCTCTTTTTATACCCAGTCAACTTACTGATTTGTTGCCAGTTAATTAAATTAGCTGCAACTTTTTTCTCCAGTTTCTTTTTAGTACCACTTAAGATTTTCATCCTCTTATTGTAAGATGTCTCACTGACAGGAAAATGGCTCACTTATGTTGAGATTTACAAATCGTTGCATTGTCGTTGCAATCATTGCATTTTAAATTACCGTCTCAAAATATTTGATTTAGTGACTGTTGAATAATTCACATCGAGATCACATCTGCATATTCAGCCATCGAGGGGAAAAAAAGTCAAGTGCACTACTCTGTGTTTCTATTCTTTCATCACTTTTTTTATCTCCCTCATTGGTTTTTTGTCTCCGTCTTTCCCTGTCACTCATGTATATCCGTCATTGAGGCCACAGGTGTTCCAATATTAATCCTTCTCGGATGTCACTGCCGCTGCTTTATTCCTTGACTACAGTCTTTGTCAGCCCAGCCATTTGCTCACACTCTCTTAATTTACCTCACCAGGAGTGATGAATGGACACAAGGCTGAGCTGATGTATATAAAGGTTACCGAACGGTACGTGTTAAGGCATCTGAAAGAAAATTACCAGGAAGAGCTGAACATTAGTGGAAGAAAGAGGCAAGAAAGACTTGAGAATAAAGAGAAAGGGGCACCATCATGGGACAGAGAAGAGGATGGACACCTTGGCGTGTCTTCTTGCCCATACGGCAGTCTAAATAAAGTTGTTGAACTGAGAACAAAGTAGTTCAGAAGTCCGTGTTGACTCAGCACATGTGTGTATTTTTGTTTGTGTCTGTTCTTTTTGTGACTTCACGCATTGCTGTAATGAAGAAGGGAGTTGTTTGTTTGAGTAAGCCAAGCCTGAATTTATGCATTCTTTTTTCTTCTTTCTTTCTCTTTTGTGCATTTGAGAAATCTTTACTGGGTTGAGAATGGTGCCCTTGGTGGAGTCACGCCACTGGATGAGAAATTAAACTATTATATATAACACATTTCAAGTTTTTGAGTAGGCTTTAAAAACTGGATTTCTTTAGGTCTGGTTAAAAAAAGTTCCGTGTAAGTGTGTTTTATTCAATTAGTAAAAATCTCTGTATATAATCGGAACAAGTCTGTTTAAAAGTTCTGTGTGAAATGGAAGTCCACCTTTTCTCACGATCATATTTGAAGCATTGGAAGTGAGTGATGCATTTACCATACATCCATGCAATTAGAGATCCACTGTACATCTGCGTTTTGTCAAACTGAGACATCACTGTCTATTTGCTCTTCGTTTTATCTAGCACCACCGACAGTCCGCACTACGTCTTAAGCTCACAGTCGCTTCTTAATTGCATTTGATAGGAAAAGCATGTGCTGAGTCCTGGGAGAGGAGAACAGAGGATGGGAATGGTGAAAAGCAAAAGGGGGAAATTCCACAGATAACTATATCAGAGGTTAGAAGGGCCAGATTGACAGACGGCCCAGTCCAAACAACCTGATTTAGCCCACAGGAACTCACTCTGAACTTCTGCACTGCAGAAAGAGACACGTGGTGGTGGGGAAAACGGTGTGTGTGTCTGTGGTGCAAAGAGGGACGGGAGGAAAGAATAGAGAACATTTAGAGGTGCTGGTAATGATGGGTGAGTGTGTGCTAGCACAGATGTGGAGGAGCTAAATGGGCTCATAGAATACAAGAATGAAAACAAAAAATGTCAACAATGTCACGGCTACATATATCGCATCTTTAGTAAAGTTTGGTATTGTTATGAATTTTTGGGGATATCTGTAACCTGTGCAGGTGTTCCGAGTGGCCAGTGTTTGTCTAGGCAGCCCTCCTGAGAACATCTGTTGGGAGTACAGGGACAAGGATAAGAACTTCCATCGCATGGGACCTCTAACCCCTCAGGAATTCTACAAGGAACACGTGAAACCCCTCTACAACATGCAGGACAAAGTATGCAACCCAGCAAACTGCATAAACCTCAGTTATATGTAGATGTGCTTATAAGAAGCTGTTCAGTCTGTGAGCGTCTGGATGATTCCTTTTCCTCAGGTCTGCCTCGTAAATGACCCTCGACCACAGAACCCCTACGGGAAGCTGTACAGTGTGGAGTTCCTGGGTAACATGGTTGAAGGTCGCAACACCCAGTACAATAACCAGCCCATCCAGCTGCTCAAGAAAGCCGCAGCGGAGTCCATTAAGGAGGGAGAGGTGAGTGTGAACAAATGGCCACAACTGATTTTCATGTTTTTAAAAGGTTGAAAGCTCTCGACTATTTTCGTCTCTCCACTTCTCTTAGGCTGTGTGGTTTGGATGTGACGTCGGAAAGCATTTCCACGGCAAGCTGGGTATTAATGACATGAATGTGTGAGTATCATCAACCATTAAGAACGGCAACAAGAACCCAGCTAGTCTCGGCAGAAGCGTCATGAATCAGCTCTGTCCTTCAAGGTGCAGCAACATCTGAGCCCGGGTTGCCAGCGCCAGCCTTACATTTTCCCCCTGAACCAAACCAGCACGGTGCCAAACGTATACTGAAGCTCATCGTTCACGCAGACTTGTATTTGTGCCAGTAGATTGTAATTGGAATGAGGCTGAGGCTTAATGTAGCTTAATTCCACAGTTGTGCTCAAGATGGAGATGAAAGGTGACGAGCTGTCTTGCAGCTCATGTAAAAGCCCAAACTTATGAAGGCAGCACTTTTGGCCTTTTATGGCCTCCAGATCTCCTCCCCTTTCCTGACAAAAATAGATTTTAGGGTTGCGGAAATATAATACAGTTGTGCATGGAGTTATGTAAAGATTGCCCTTTCCTTTGGCATTAGTACATAATTGAAATCAGAGGCAGTTTAAGCTTCACTAACCCTCTTCTGGTTCCTTGTGTGTGTGTGCGCAGGTTCAACCATGAGCTTGTGTTTGGAGTTTCAGTGAAGAACCTCTCAAAGGCAGAGAGACTGATATACGGCGACTCCCTAATGACCCATGCCATGATCCTCACTGCTGTGACAGACAAGGTGCGCTCACACAGGAATGTGACACACTCACACATACAGCTCTAACTGACCACCAAAGATACACACAGTCAGAGTTTCCCAGGGTTTTGCTGTGTGTTTACACTCCTCTAATCTGCTGCAGTTTTTCATAATTCTGTCACTTTCCTCCCTTGTAAGTAACCCCAGCTGTCAGGACACGTTCTGTCCTCGGGCCTCTGATTCTCACTTGTTTGTCTCTTGCTGTCCGTCAGGATGGGAAAGGCGGCTATGAAAAGTGGAGGGTGGAAAACTCCTGGGGCGATGACCGTGGAAATAAAGGTAAAACAGAGCTATTCTTACAGAGGATGTATACTGAGTGCTGACTGTTGGCTGATGACCTCTAAAACTCACGCTTTCACCTGGTTGTGGTCTTGAAATTATTTACATATTTTCCAAAAAATTCCTCTGCTCTGATTTATGAATCCTCCTGTTTGTATTTATATAATTAAGAACAGGATTAGACACTGAGGTTTCTTTTGAAGGCACATTTGAACCAATTTTTTGTAAAAGAACAAAAAAAAGAAAACAGAAAACACAGAAATGGTGTTTTTGTGAATGAACCACGCCACTTTGTAAAGCCACTTCATGACACCACAGTATTATATCCTTACTTTGATTCTATACTGTGCAGTCAAATTGGAAAAATAAATGTCTTTTTATTTTAACATAGACTTGCAATATTGTCACACAAGGTGTAATAGGAATTTGAGCCTATTCAGAAGAAACAACAAATGATTTAGATGATGCCTTTATGCATTGGGATCATGGATACCATACCACACCACACCTCTCGGAGGAAGCTATAAAACCCAAAGCCTGGACTTATTACCGCTGGCACTTTGCACAAATGCACAACTTGCACAGTCATTTTGCACTATAGCTCCAGAATTGTTGGATTTAAAATTTTATTTTGTATTTTTATCTTAGTTTTGCACCTCGAATGAATATATTTTTAATTATGTTTTTAAAAATGTGAAATTTTAGTACTTTTCTGAACCCTGCATGCCCCGGTGTTTCCATCTTTGCAAAGCCACAGGAAAACAGAATTTCTCTTTGAGATGAATAAAGTATCTATCTATCTCATCTTTATTTATAAGCACTTCAAAAACAACAAACCTGACCTAAGAAAAGAAGCATAAAAGAAGCACAGTTCAGAAGTGAAACCAAGACAGTAAAAACTGACAGCAGGAAAAAATAACAAGCCGCAATTTAGACCCCTGGGGTTCCTAAAATAATAATCATTCATAAAAGATAAATGAAATAAAGTGAATGCAGTGGAATAATGTTAACAAATTAATATTTTTTGTCATAAAAGACAAAACACACATCAGAGGGGGAAGGGATGTCAAATTTTTTAATACACAAAAATTTCAAACGATTTTTTTAAGTTATCTAAATCTCCATTTTATTTATTTATTTCTCTGTCTCTTTTTTTTTTCTTTAACAAATGACTTATTTCTTCGTTTTTGAATGACTGACTAAAAGCAAAACACATGCTGCTTAAACTTCAAAAGATTTTTTGGTTTGATTTTTGATCTTACATATGAAGCATTACATTACTGTTTCTTTCATTTACTGGGTCTTTATAAAGTCAACCGAAAGCTCTTGCTGAAAAGCGACAATAATCCGAATTGCAGGCGCTTTATGGATCTGATGTAATGTTTACAGCTCTTTCTCCGTTGGGACAGACATCCTCACGTTGTGGACTTGATGTATGGCATTGTTTTCTTGCACGTGAATGACTGCAAAAACCAGAAGTGACATCACTTTACCCGGAAGTTTAAGTTTTTCATGGTTAAAACTTGTATCAGTTCGAGGTCGCCCTAGTGCTCTGTCTCATTTCATTTCTTTTTCTTTCACAAAAACGCCAACGAAAAACACAGCTTACACGCGTCAGACATCTACCGCACGCTATTTCTACATCCCCACACCCGTAAACGGCTTCAGTCCTGGAGATCTGAGGCAATCTGTTCTGAAGTTTCAACACGGTCAAAACTAATTTCATTATTTTGTTATTTATTGCACTTTTATTGCACTTTTCTGGATAAATGTGGTCTTGCACAAATATGTATCCCCATAATTAACTGGTAAACTCAAAGATTTGATTGGACCTCTGTAAATTTATTTTGATGAGCATGCTGTCCTTTTGCAAATTGTGGTTTTAATTAAAAAATGTTCTACTGATGTCGAAATGAGTGTATCTCAAAAACTAAGTAATGAACTAACTCAAAATAAATTTTTTTTCGGTTTAAAAGGACTTTATCCAACTTTTTTAAATTTGCAATTTTGAGGGATAAAGCTTTGGAATCCCTGTATTTAGTTAATTATGTGTAAAATCAACAGGCGATTTTCATTTTTGGGGGATTTAGAGCACTTTTGAGAGATTTATTTATTTGGTGTGAACTTATTTCATAAAGATAATCAAAATATAGAATTTACATCAATACATGCTAAGGTTGTATTGACGTATAACATATTAAGATACTCCAAAAAATGTCACTACAGCATGCAAAAATGTGAAAATATGCTCTGGTGGACTTGGTCTATGGTAGGTCTTACAGGGTTAAGTTTCCCCTCTGCTGCTACTTAATGAATTTCTAATTGCCTGTGTCCTGTTCCATAAAAAACACACACACATCGGCACAGCTGACCTTAGTGTCCTTTTTTTTTTTTTGTCTTTTTTAACTTGATGCCTTCAGGTGTGGTTGCATGACGCAGTTATTGAATGAGCTAATCCTTAAAGACCAGAGAGACATGGATAGAGATCGCACGCTGTATTCAAAAGATGGATTACTGCTTTTGACTCGTTTCTCCTAACTTTTTGTGAGCAAATGCTCTTTTGTGTTGTAACCTCCCTTTGGACCCCAGCGCCATTAATGTCAAGACTTTTGTTGCCTTTGCTGCAAATTTATGGCTGAGAGTTCACAAAAGTTAAACGGTCAATTGTAAGAACTCCATTAAAAAGATTTGTTTGTAGTGATAATTATATGATTCAGCAGTGATCTAAGACTTATCCTTATAAATTATTCTTACTTGTCAAGGCATGTGGATTGCACAGTACATTTCACTCACAAGTGGCTTTAAGTTTTTTTTTTTTTTAAAAAGAGGAGAATATTACAATGCTGCTTGAAACAGTAGAAATGTTCCGATTGGAGCCATTTAACACCGCGAGCTGAGGTTGTAGAAGGGTTTTTATGATAAAGTG
>JAOXYM010000009.1:3415629-3443657 GCA_028567055.1 Leptatherina wallacei
AAGACCAGTTTCTCTAAAGCTATTGAGAAATCTGTGCAGTTTTTCCAACACTGGACGGCAGTAAAAGCTTTTAAACCTCATAGTTTATTTTTTTGTTGGTCACTTTCATTTTGTTAACCTCAAATTCAAACAACACGAGCCAGTCTTCGTCAAGTTACCAGTAAAACATTGTGATGCATCAGGGGGAATGTAAAAATAGTCATTAGATAAGTGTGGTTGACTGACTTGTGTTATCATTCCATCTATTCTTTCATCATGGTTTCTCATCTTCCTCTAACCCGCTCCACCTTTCATCTACATCTCTGATTTCCATATATTCCCCTGCAAATGGTGGGAGAGTATTTGAGGTCAGTTGTACACTGGTAACACACACACACACACACACACACGCACAGTGTGCAGGATATACACACAGAGAGATACACAGACTCACAATATTTGCTTGAGCCCACAAACCGTAGTGACTGTTGGGAAAACATGTGAAAACCCCTCAGTCAAATGAAATGTATTTCACGCATATCTTATTCCATAAACACCGGCAGATGGGGGGGCGGGGGGGGCGGCCAGGCCCCTTCCTTTTGCAGCCAAATTAATAAAGTTTTTGAGAACAAAAGTTTGAGGAGTTGCATTCACTTGGGAGTCAAGGGTCTTTGTTTGTTTGGTAAAAGCTGAAGGGGGTAGAGGGAGAGCAAGCAGGAGCAGCGAAGGGAGATTAAACAGAGAAGTCTTGCTAGTGAAGATGTGCAGTTTTCTAAAAACAAAAAAATCCGATTAATGATGGATAGAGAGAGCAGAGAGAAAAAGAAAGTGGAGTGTGTTTATATGGTTTTGTAAAGACCAAATGCCTCCCTTTAGGCCTCTCCTAACCCTGAAGGGGTCTCTCATGAGAGGTTTAACTTTCTGTTTCCTCCATCTTTAAATCCTCAGCTGCTGTTATGGCCCCGCTCACTCCTCAACTCATACTTTTACACCATTTTTAGACGAATGCTTGGCAGCTCACGAAGAGATTTATATTCCGACTTGGAAGTACATTCGGCTGAGGCCGAGTCCCTGTAGAGGACAACTTAATTTCCTTCCTATGTGACTTTATTAAGTAAACAAAGAAAGTGATGTTGATGTGGGTGGATGCTGAAAGAGAGGCTTCATTGGCTTTTAAATATGCTTCTAATCCAGTGCCATTATATCCACCCAGTTGCGCATCACTTCACCTCATTTAAAGAACCCTTGTTATTTCCTTTGAAGGTGACTGAGAAGTATCAATATTATTTCACAAACTCATTTTGTGCTCTCATCATAGACCCAGCCAAGTTCTGTGGCCTGTCCAGGCCTGACAGATCAGCCTCAACACTGAGACAGAACCACCTGCTAGATATTGTGTAAGCTCACCCCATTCTGTCAAAACAGCTCTGACCCATGGGGGCATGGGCACTGAACCTCTGGGGGTGTCTTGTGGTGTTTGGCAACAATGACTTGGCAGCAGATCTTTTGGGTCCTGTGGGTTTGGGCATTTTCCACTCCATCCCATGGATGCTCCGCTGGTCTGGGATCTGGGGCTTAAAGGCTGGGTCAGACTCTCCCCTTTAGAGGGAATCTGTATGTCTGTTAATATGTTTAGCTGGGTGGCATTGTAAAAGCTGACAAAATTCAATATCTTATAGTTAATTCATCTGAATGGTGATGTTAAATGTTGCAGTCTTAAAACAATCCACATTTGACTTGTCAGCTAATTTCATGTTCTTTGCATATTTATTTATTTATTTTCATTTATTTATTTATTCATTCATGTCAAAATGTTGGGTCCCATCAGCCTCAACCTTTTTATTCTGTTTTGGTTTTGATGCAAGCTACCAGTGCCGAATTAGATCCATCCATAACTCTCATTTCATTTCCATGTTTCGGTGTGGAGGTTCTCTTAATGATGGACAGATGTTGTGGCGGCCAAATATTTATGTTTTATTTTATGCTTAAAGTATAATCTCTTCCCTTATTTTCCAAATTAGAAAAGCAGTGTGTCATGAATGAATTTGAAATGCAAATGGCTGCATCACAGTATTTTAGCTTAATTGACATCATTTGTTCGAAGACCGGACAGTGAGACTATCTAGGGAAAAAAAACACCCAACATGCATGCCCCAGGAAGTTCACATCAACACAGGAATTGGACAGTGAGTAGCAGGCACCGTGCCCTCCAAGATTTACATACTTGGAAGAACATTGATACACAACACACACACGCCATCCTGATATATTGTTATGAACTGTGACGTGTTGTGGTTATCCTGATGTCCTTGATGAGTCCGTTTTGACTGAGTGTTTGCTCAACTCTGAACACGAGAAGGGAGAATGAAGAGCCGGAGCAGGATGTGGTAGAGGGATCATTTGAATTCAGTTTAAGGTCTGATTTACACTTTTGGTCCAGCTTTGTTTGTCAGAAAGTTTAGAGGTGGATCTTTGCCACTCTGAGAGACAAAGAATCAATCTGACATTGTTTAGGTTTATGGAGGTGGGTGTGAAGTATCGCATGCAAGCTGAAGTCTTCCAGTCTGCCACCCTGGCGGCTGAAACAATAGTTCAGTGATAAAGAGCACTTAAAAGCAATTAAAGCATGCATGCATGATGTTTTCTGCTGAACTGGTCTTCCTCTTTACTCCTCCCAAGATAATAAAAGAGAAGTTGTAGTGTGTTTAATGAACGTAATTACAAATGAATAATTTATTTTGGCCTTTTACCTTAAATCCTGTTATTAAACTAAATACTTGAAAGGTTGGATAACTCTGTTGTGGAAAAGGGCGACATCAGGAAGGGGAAATCTATCCACACAGATTCCCACATCCTTTCTAACTGATCCGTGCTCTGACAAATGCGAATGAAAATCACCTTCATTGTTCTGAAATCTGTCAAACTGGTATTTTTTGCTTTTTCTTTAAATGGAACAACAAATGTTGTGTCTTCTCGATAGGGTGCAACTCACAGTGCCTAAAGAAATGATTTAAAATTGGTATTTTTGGCTTTGTTCTCTGCCACGTGGGAGCACAACACTACTTCATCCTTGGAATCAGGTGCCTCCTTATTATGTCAAGTAATTGGGTACTTGGCTAAAAGAAAAACTTTGAAAGAGTTTCTAAAGGCCTGGAAAATTATTGCTAATGAACACTTTAAAATATTATCATAAAAGTGGGGTAACAGAAACCATTCACACATCATGTCAATACCTTTTTTTCTGTTCTCTACAATATTACTTTGTTTTTGTTTTCAGGAATGTGATTATTCAAGGTTTTTTTCTTTTTTTAAAGCAAATAAAGCATCTTATATAATCTGATCTAGACGTTTTCATGTCATTTCTACCTTTTTATTAAGGAACCAAATGTGGTCGATGCTTGACATGAATTTGACAGATTAGTTTAATCTGTAATCTGCAGGGCGCTGCCATCACATGGAGGCATTATTTTTTTCGTCATACTGATTATGTTTCTACCCGTCTCTGCAGGTTATCTGATCATGACAGACGATTGGTTCTCAGAGTATGTGTACGAGGTGGTAGTAGACAAGAAGTTCTTACCGGCCGACGTCCTGGAAGTGATGCAACAGGATCCCGTCGTACTTCCTGCTTGGGATCCAATGGGAGCGTTGGCATGAATCCAGAAATCCAGGTCTTAGCCCCAGCCTCTGGTCTAATTGACTCCGCCCTATTCCTCGGCTGCTTTTACCTCTCCAATATTTCCCTGACATCTCCTTCCAAATCAGCCTGTTCTTCTAGGAAAATAATAAAGATTTTTTTTTCTTTTTTTTTTTACTTGACTGCCTGTGTCTTTTGTCCATTTTTATTTCTTACTCAGTTAGGCTGGAGGTTTGTCGCTGTTACGCAATTTGTGTACGTTTTTCACGGCAAACGTCTGCATGAACAAAGGACTACTGATTTAATCTTCTCAGAACAACAAAGGAACTTCCAGGAACACATAATATTCTCATAACTTCCTCTCTGCAGAAACACAATATAAACCAGAACAGTTTAACTGGTGTATAAGACTATCAGTACATTGTGTGTGTTGAAGTATTTATCCTTGCTCCTTCCATAGAGTTGGTGTCTACAATTGTAAAAGCACAACAAGGTTGCTATCATTTCCAAACACAACATCTATTATGCTGTTTTTCTCTGCACTCATTCCTCAATATCGTCTCTACTCTTCCTGCTTTAAAACACTCTTGTCAAGGTCATGAGGACTTCTGACCTCTGGTCTTTTTCTTGAGTTACTGCTGCTCAAGTAAGCTAGCTGTTAAAATGTCATAGTCCCACTGATATTTTTGCTTTTCCTCTTGCGTTATACGGTTTCCCAGAAAAACATTGGAGCACTCCTTCTAGCTTAGCCTGCCTTTAACCTGGAATTTCATGTCTCTATATGCAGCTCACGTCCTTTTCCTGCTACTACCACCCAGTTTTCCTTCACCCACCCCATCCATGTCCATCATGTGGATTTGCACCACTCCATAGATTCAAAGTTTTTGGGAATCTCAGTGAATTAATTTCAAAGGATCCTCTTGCTTTAAGAGCTATGAAATATGTGGGATTTACATGCTGGCAGATTGATGGCATGTCCAGCTCTTTCATTCCTAAAAATTTACCCTCGGAGCAGTGGTATTTTCATTTCTCTGGGTTTAACGTAGAAAGTTGTGTAAATCTTAGCCGGCCAGTCTCCCTGGTTCAGCACAAAAAAAGGAACTTCTAGGGGAAGTTACTTAGGTCTTTGGGAGGTTACATAAGCATCCTGTGGATTTGCAGGTTTCAATAGGTTTGTTTTTAAATTTCGTGTGCAGAAAAGTAATAACGAAACGGCTGCTCATAGGTGTGTGTGTGTGTGTGCTTTGTGAAATTGTGGCTTTAAACCATTTGGGAAACAATCTGTGTGCATGCACATGCTAAGGTTGCTGATCTAAAGTAGAAAACATATTTGTAAGCAGTCAGCATCTTTTCTGAAAAATCGATTTAAGATTTTTTTTACGGAGTGGTCAGTAAAAAAAGAACTAACGTTTCCTTTATTGACACCGTTAGTAAGAATAAATACCATTTTCAAGTATAAGGTAAGGCAGAGTGACAGGAAGCAACACCACCTCCCCCGGTCTGACAGGTAAGTTGGTTAACTTCGTGAGATCTCAGTCCCAGACTGAGAGAACGTTAGTAGTAAGAATTCAACACTCCATTCAGACTTTGTGAAGGCTCCTCTCAGTACACTACATTTTACCTGTAGCCTAAACCCTTACATACTGTTCATATTTCATGCTTTCATAGTACACCCTGACCAAAAACTCCCTCATTGTAAGGGTTTATATAGAATTTAACTGCATATCTATTTAGAATATCTAAATAGTTTTCGTCACATTAATAAATGCACCCTTAATAAATGTTTGAGAGAGCAGGAAGAGTACATTATTTAGCTTTTACAGCACTCCTATTTGGAGAAAAACATCTAGTTTTACACAGTATGATATCCTCTTTTACATGAGAGTCATAATTTAGATATTGAATTTAAAAATGTCATGACCATTCAGGAATTGTTAGAATTTATAACAGGGCAACTCAATTCGGTCCGATGAAGGCCACAGTCCTGCAGGTTTTCAATATATCCCCCCCTACAGCACACTTGACTCAAATTAAATGAATCCAACAGCCCATTAAGTTCTGCACAATGACTCATTAATTGGAGACAGGCGTGTAGGAATGAGGATACATTGAAGACCTGCAGGACTGAAGCGCTCTTCGGACTGAATTGACTAGCCCTGATTTATCATAAAGTTTAGCATTACAACCATTAAATACTGCCTTCACTGCTATATCATAGGAAATTAGAATTATCTTTATTTATTTTTTATATTATATATTATACATATTTTTTTTTTTGGCTCTAGTGTCTTATTTATACAGTTCTTGGACAGAAGACCAACAAATCAGCGCTGCTTTTTTTTACATAAACATCTGCTTTGCTGCCTACTCCTCTCCATCAGTCATCTTCATCACAGAGGCTGCAAACAGAGTTTTCTTCCACATCATCATCCTACTCTGACACTTCCTCTTCCAAATTACTATCAACCTCCTCATCTTGGCAGATCAGATCAGGGGTCTGTAGCACATTATGTCTTGTTGCCACGATGCCAGCCCCTGAAATGGCAAATCGTGTCTTTATAATGTTATGAGCCCCACCACCACCCTCCCAACCCAAACTGACTCAAATTAGTCATTTGTGGATTATTTTATAACATTGCAGGTACATATGTTATTTTTGTGTCCTGCACCCTTTCTTACTGACTTTTGTTCCCTTTATCCACCATACATGATCACTCCTATGCTATATTTCACTGTTTCCACAAACCCCCACCTCCCCATGCCGCTTCAAAGGTGTAGGAAGGTAAAAGTGATGGGAACGCAGACGATTCTTGTGACTGCCTTGGTCCTCCTTGAGCTCTGCCACCACTGTCCCCAAAAAACCACACACACACACACACACACGGCCCATACTGCTCTACAGCTTTAAGATAACCTAAAACTAAAAATTTTTATTGATCTGTCTCAAACCGGTATCTAAACTCCATCTGAATAGATACGGGTCCAATTTGACCCAATACAATGTCAGTGTGCAAAACATTTGCAGCACCTTTACAAAAGCATGGATTTTAAAATAATTTCATTCTTATGTGTTTTGGGTCACTTTAGAAAAAGTAACATTTCAGGCTAAAAGAATTATGGTTAGAGTATTTTTATTGCTGTCAAATGTCATAACAGGTCATTATTCCATTCCCACTGTAGATGTATTTATTCATTCATTTACAAGTCTCATACAAGCAATATTTTGTTACATATGTTTGGTTGGAGGTCAAGTGGAGCTGCTACCTTGCGCTAGTAGCTATCAGGAACCACCAACACTTGAGGCTGGAAGTCATAATTTTATGTTAAAAAAAAGAAAAAAAAGGATGAAATGTTATACGTCTTGTTTTGTTTTGATTTTCCACAAACACGGTAGTAAACGTATAAACGCTGTAGTGCAAACTGGTATCTAAAATGCACCTCCAGCTAGTGATGTGTCGGTGAGCGAGCCCCAGCTCTAAGAGCTAACTCGGCTCTAAGAGCTAACTCGGCTCTAAGAGCTAACTCGGCTCTAAGAGCTAACTCTTTGTAGCGAATGAGAAGAGGATTGATTAGGATCACACTATCATGTGTAAGGACAGGGGTGAAATGCTCTGAAGACAGTGAATGTAGTGGTACAGGCCAGCAGACAGACACCAGACCGGGGAGATGGATTTAAATGGAAGCCATTGGTAAAAAGTTAAGAAATAGTTTTTGTCCTTTTTTGTAACAAAAAAGCCATAAAACAAGCTAAATTAGGCTGAAATAGAAGCTCAAAGTGATACTCAATGAAGAGCCATTTGTTAGCTGTAAGAGCCAGCTCTTCTGAGGCAGCCAGGCCAAAAGAGACGAATCTCCCATCACAGCAACATTAACAACAAGCTCTTAACTTTCTGGTCCCAAAGAAAAGTTTTTTGCTCTGCAGTAAAGGATGGAAATCTGATGCAGGTTTCCACCGATATCTGACTTAAACTGTCTCCAGGGATGAAAAGCAACACCAATATTTATTGTCGCTATGGTTTTCTTTAGTCTTGGTATCTTTGTTGCTGATTGCAGCGCCTGGGGGGAAATGGAAGGGGTTGCAGTAAAGGTCATTTTTGTGTTGCCGGGATCTTCAGCCAATGTTGTAAATACTGTTTTTAAGAAAATGTCCTTATCTCTATGTCCTTTTGACAAGCAGTTGTTTTGTTTTTTTTTGTTTTTTGTTGTTGTTTTTTATGACATCTCCAGCACCAGCTGCTTCTTCTTCATTGGCTAAGGACGGGCTAGTAACTATTCCATCTAGTGGTACAAAGTGGTATTACAAGAAAATGTTTAAAGTCTATAACATCAATATTGCTTTTTCCAAATGTGACAAAAGTTATAGTTTAACTTTTTGATATCTTAAACTTTTATTTTTCCTTCAGAGAGCATCTTTATCATCTTCTGGGATATTTTCATTACACGTGTCATCAAGAGAGTTGACTGTGCAGAATGAGCTGTCTTTACAAGCACTGAGCTGGTTCTTCAACAAACCTGCCAAAGTTTTTCCCCTAAGTTAGAGTTCTTACTTCAGTAAGAAGCAGATGATCTGAGGTAGGACATAGTTACTCAAGTTAGATAATCTAGACTCATGTCAGACTCAAGTGTCGCTGAAGTTCTAACTTTGTCACTGTAACTTTTTCATTTCACATATTAATAATGATTTTGTTTTATTTGAAATATTTAGAAAATTTATTAATTGTATAACTTATTAATCTATCCGTTTGGTTTTACTTGGCTGAAGTTAATGTCCTGTAATGTCTGAGCACACCCAGATTTCCTATGTTGTGGAAATACTGAAACAAAACAGGCTCAGTTTCAAAAAGCAGAAGAAGCTCGACTGAGTGTTGCCTCTCTGGAAAGCAGCCCAGAAAGGCTTATTGTTTACACGTTTTCAGGTTTGAGATGCAGAACAAAGCAGCCCTGTGAACTTGTGAACCCATCAAATCAGACTTAGAAGTTCTGACGTCAAATATGAGTCTTATGATAGTTGCCATGTAGCAGCTTTTTGTGTCTGACAGGAAGAATTAGCCCATCGCTGAACCATACAGGACCAGTCATCACACAACCGAGCTACTCATTTCCTTCCATTTTTTACTCACTTCTTCCACTTCCCAGATATTTGTGTAAGTGTGTGTGTGTGTGTGTGTGTGTGTGTGTGTGTGTGTGTGTGTGTGTGTGTGTGTGTGTGTGCGTGCGTGCGTGCGTGCGTGCGTGCGTGCGTGTGTGTGAATGTTTGTGTGTTGCAATGAGGATTAGCCTAGTACTTCAGCTGATTTAACTCTGGCAAAGGAGTTTGGATGCTTTTGAATGGAGAGAGAAAAGAGTGATTTTAATGTTAGTCTAACTGTTTTCTGTTTCTGCTCATGATGCTGCCTTTTTATTTCTTACATTTATCCTCCTCCTTACTTTTCATTCATAGACACCCGCACACACACACACACACACACACACAATGAAGGCTAAGTAGATGTACAACTGCATCTGGCATGCTGCCATTTGGCACAGTAGGTTGCAGGTGGCTGTAAATGGGTTAGTTAGACCAGGGCACAGACCAGTCTGAGAGTTAAATAATCATCCTGAAACTTACATCTTCATATTTGTGGTGTTGGATTTTCTACATTTTTCAACTTTATATAATTAGTTCATCCATATGTGTTTTGCCCTTTTGTAAACATTCATCAAGGAGCCTTGGATTACGGGGCAAAGATCCCGTTTGAGTGAGAGTGTGTGTGCCAGTGAGTGAGTATGTGTGTTTGTGTCTTAAGCCAGTCAGAGCAGAATACGGCCTGCTGTAAGCCCATGCATGTGGGATTTGTGTGATTGGGTTTAGTCAGCGCTGATAGGCGACGTCTTGGGCTGTAGATAACCAGACACTCCGTGGACAATAAAAACCGCCCTGCTAAAAGATATCAAGGTAAGACCTCATCGTAGAGTCTGTGGGATCTCCGCGTTCTGGATGTGGTGTAGAATTGTTATGGCTGGAAGAAATTCTTGCGTGTTTGTGTTTTTTATGTGAGGGTAATTAATTATCCCCAGAGAAGCACTTAAAATCAGTGATCCATCTTTATTTATCTCGAGGGAATTTGGATGAGGTTTCCTCCTTTGAATCTGTCATATTCATGGCAAAGTGTAAAGATTTGTAAAACACAGTTTAACGAAGGGTTTTCCTAATGTGTAATGACAGGAAAATAGATAGAACGTAATCATTCTCTTTTCTTAATATAATTATTATTTTCCTTTCACCAAACGAAGAACTATGTGTTGTTACTACTGTTCAAATCATCTGGCACCGGCCGGGAGGTCAGCTGCCGCTGCTCGATTGAGTGTGAAGATTGTGGGCATTAGGCTCCTCAGATTTCGGGGAAATCCCTAAATAATTAACACAAGACAAGCAATAACCTGCTTTTTATGTAGAATCGCAGCACTGACGGTTTAAAAATCTCCTGGGCATAGAAATGCTTATTTGAAGACCTTAAGGTTTTGTTATCTTATTAGAGCTGTAAATAATACACAGCTTATACTCTAATAATCGTTTCTCACGAGGTTGATGAGCATTCACAACTTAAAGCTGCGTGGGATATATCTTTCACAGCAGCATCTTAGAGATGCTATGCACTTTGTCTCTGTTGCCGATAGCCACGTTATGTCTGGAAAACATCGGTTTTACAGCTTAATGGGAATGTTACACAGAAATAGCAACGACATGACTTCTGACTCTGTTGGACTGTTTTCGTAATCAGCGCTCTTGTTGATAGATCATTCCAGGTTGCCTTAAAAAAGTTCTATCATGAATAAAAGGGACAAAGGTATTTGATAAGTTGAATTAGTTTCTGTTAAATCAAGAATGAAATAAAGGATATCTGTCATTGTCTTATGAAAGTAAAGAGAACATTTTAGATATGCGGATAGGCAACCTTTGAATTGGTAGATTGTATTTAATCTATTAGAGTCAATGCATTTGCCAGCTGTAATTAGCTGAACCTGCTATCATCCCACGCAGATAAGTCTTTCTTTTACGATGCCCCAGTTTTAGTGGTGCTGCGTCTCGTGGTGAAGAAATAAGAAGCCTATGAATCCCAGAGAGAGAGCTTATGTCATTCAATAAGGTGAAAGTAAAATGTCAAGCCTCGAACTCGTGCTATACTTTACTGTTTTCCCAGGCAGATGTAGTCAAGTGGGACATGAAACTCTTTTTTCTGGTAATTTTGCTTGTTTTGGATAAAATTCCTTCGTCTGTTTAATCCTATACAGTGAATAGGAGAGGGGAAAAAACATTTAAAAAATCTACCGAGGCTGAGAAATAAAATGTTTGATGATGTTTTGAAGTTTTCAGATAAACCTCAAGTTTTTGAAATTTTTTCTCCCTTAAATCAAAATTGATCAATAACAAATGGCACAGAACGCCTGTCTTCCTTACACTGACAATAGTTTAACTACTCAGCCTTTAAAGGTGGACATTAGCAGTTTTGGTCTTTAAGATTATCACCACAAGGTGGCAGAGTTTTACCAGATGAGCATATTTGATTCCTTTTCAAGATTAATTGATTCAAATACCATCTCCCCCTCTACAACCTACTGGATGACCTGGCAAAGGGAAAAAAGAAAAAAATCAAAAAGCTTTTCACTTTTGCTGACATAAAAAAAATAAATAAAAATAAAACCATTTAGCAGCTAACAATAAGACGGGCATACACTAACTCTGATGTTACTTCCTGATATTCTGTGATATTGTGACACTCTTTCAGCAGAGCTACACTTGACACAATCAGCTCAAATTTTAGGGCAAACACAACATTACTGAAGTTTTTACGTATTGTTTTAGGCTTATCGATGCAAAGGAGATACTTTTTGTCAACTTGCTGCTCTTCCTCTTTGGTAAGTCCCACACACACCAAACAGAGACATCTTAGCATCCTATTGATACACATAATAAGACACCATAACATAATCAGCTGAGAAGAGTTATCACTACAACATAATAAGCTATCCACTTGACAGCAATGAAAAAAGTTGCACGTTGAACATTAGATTTCAGGACTTAATGTCCAAAAGGTTTCTCCTGCTATTGAGAAAAAAAACAACACTTACTGTTGGTCTGAACATCATTTTTATTTTGTCTAATTATTCATTTCATTAGCTATTTATTTTCTGCCATTTCGTATCTTTGCTGCTGAATGTGGTTGCTTTGTGACAGTGGGTGATGGTGAAGGTAATGCTAGCTTGCCAAGAGCTTCCGCAATCGTTGATTACTATTTATTTAGATATTGCTTTCCCTTTATTACTAGTCTGTCTTTGTTATAAGAACATTGTTTTTCATTTGAATTGATTAATTCAAACACCTGAGCTCAGGAATAAAGATGTTAAGTGATATTCTAGTTGCTTTTTGAGATTTGGATAAGAATGGAAATGACTGTGTTCAATTACCTGTGATGTCATATCAAGCCAATCTTTGGATCGTAAATCGAATTGAATTGAATTAAGGTTGTGACTGAATTTGAGATATCGGCAAACATCGCTTAAATCGATATAATATCGTAGTGCGATCATACTGGTGATTCACACCCCTACTCCTATTTACTGTTCTTCTCCTGTTGGTTCCATGGCAGACTAGATATTACTGTGACTCGTGTCTTATCTAGGGGTACAAAGTGGTATTACAGGGAAATCTGGGCTGCCTCTAAGGTTTCTTAGTTATAAACATTTCAGCTGCATAGTGTTTTTATAGAACCTTATATATATATATAGCTTCTTCTAAATCTCTTTATAGCTGTAGTTGGATTTTTGATGTCTTATAAAACATTTTCCACAAAGAGCAGCTTTTTTCCATGATAGGCCAGGGTTACTGTGGGATTTATACAACAGACTCCCTCACCCAGGGGAAACAGCTGGGGTTGACCAGGTCTTTACTTGCATCCCAGCAGCAACAAGCCAAAGGTCTCCCCTCTTTGACCACAGCCATCTCGTGGATCTTTCTGCGGCATTGGTTGTTGGAACATATGGCTTCCCTCTTTGCGACCGTTCACTCCAAGCTCTGATGGAGCTTTGCCGAGAGAGTGGCCCACAAAGCCAGAACAGCCCACCTCAACAGCGTCACAGAGTGTGCGCTACCCATGACCTTGGCACTCCTCCACAAGATCCTGATATTTACTCGTGGACCTGTTCCATCTGATCTTCCCAAGGTACCATAAGCTCCCACAAAATGATTTGGCTGGTAGAGTCTGAGGAGATGATCAACTCAGGGTGGATACAGGTAATGTCTTCTGGGAACTTCACACATACAGTAAATAGACAGGAAATGGATAGCTTGTTATAAACATGAACAGCTCATCTGATGGCTGCTGTAAGTTACATATACAGAGAACACTTAAAGAACAACTGTGGCCCATCAGCTCGGCCAACAGGGTAAGAAAACAGAAAAAATCCATAGAAATATTTCACGTTGTGTCCACAAGTCAATGTGTCTTTGCATTGCAGCAAATGTGAACTGTTTATGTTGAGAAAAGTTAATGAATTACCTATTTTGTTGTAAGATAGTTTAACTCTCTTCACTAATCTAATTCTCTCTTGCATCTACACAAATATAATCATAATGGAACTCATTAGCTAATACTGATTTTTTTTTACATTTAAAATAAGGCTAGAATTTAATTTAAATTTATTTAATTAGATTTTTATTTTCATTTGAAGACATGATTAATTTGAAATAGCTTAATTATTTTTCACTGACCTAGCCACTTCGTCATTTTCTGAAGACTTCATATCTGATGCTTCTCTATGACATGAAAATGAATTAGCAGCATTTATTTTAGTTGTATTTGTTTATCTAAATCTTTATTTAACCAGATAAGTCAGTTAACAACCAATTATCTTTTCTACAACAACTTGGCCAAGAGGCAGCTGACATAAAAGAATAAAAAACAATTGAAACAATTAAAAAACAACTACAAACATAGCCATATTCACACAGCATATACATTACATTCAACAAGGAAATCCCAAGAAAAATGCAAGCAGTTACACTGATCAGAAACTATTTTTCGTTCTAGATTATTGAAATTCGATGTAAAGTTTTTACTGTTTTTTTACAACAGATTCTAGTCATTTCAGGAGCAAAGTGAAATGAAGAATGGCTCAAAAAGGTGCAGATTTTTGGGATAATTCTGGTACCGGAGCATAAGTTGTTGTTGTTTACCAGTAATGGTTTTGTAAATAAAGTGGTACCAATGTAAAAAACCTGCAGGAATTGAGTGATGGCCAGTTAGCGAGTGAGTACAGAGTACAATGATGAGTGATGAAAGGGGCACTAACAGATAGATATCCTGTTTTTTTAGCATCTCCACTCTACCTAAACAAAGTGATCCTGATATAGAAATGATGGTCTGATTTGTTTGTTTTTGTCATTCACACCTCCTTCCAAATCATCCCAGCGGTTCAAGGAAATGATCTAATTGCAAGTTAATAAAAGTTGACAATGACGAGATTATATTGATTTAATCCAAATTTGGCCTCCCTGTTTGAAGGCTGTTAGAGTAATGTACATCGATCTACAACATAATGACCACTCATCTAATCTTGAGCACGTCCTTTTTCTACCAATAAAACAGCCCTGACCTGTTGAGGCATGGACTTTATAGACCTGTAGTATCTGGTACCAAAACATCAGTAACAGATCTTTTAAGTCCTTATAAGTTGGGAACACCTGGAGAAACAGGTTATGTTTCTCAGCTATTCTTGAAGATAAGAGAACGTTGTAATAATGTTCTTGCAAGGTGTGTAGGAATTTATGATTACAAATTAAGATTTAAAGAGAGATTTTGCACTGTTTTTGTAAAAAAAACAAATGCCACAGTCCAACAACGGCCACATTAATATTTCCCACTTTTCCAGACTTCTTGTGCAGCTTCTCAGTACAGTTGATTTCTATTTCAAGGCAGGATACAAAAAGTGTTCTCACATCCGCTTATCGGTCAGCCCTCTCAGTTTAAAATGTACAAAAACCAAAAGTGTTTTTCCTTTCTCTTGGGAGCAGTTTCCTCAAAAAGTACTACAAGTTCCTTTGGCTAGTTAAGAGCTGTTTGTGCAGATGTGGTGGCGATGTAGGCTTTCATGCTAACAACTAAATGGTTTTCTACTCCCATGTCTGGTTCACTGTTTGTTTTTCAATTAGCCAGACCTCAGATTGAGCTCTGAGAAAACAGAGGCCGAGCTTGGGGAGCATAGAAGAAAGCAAGGATTTCATTAAATGAGACTCATAGCAGATTGTGTTTGGGCTGTCTTTGTGTCCTTGTGTATTTGTGTATCCACTGAATAGAACCTGTTAATGACGATCAAACAGTTTGCATTCCTCAAAATACTCCCTTAAGCCATTGTCTTTTTCTTGGCATCTGTATGTGTCTGTGTCTATGTTTTGAGACAAGGCAAATATGACCTTGATGAAAAACAGCACATGACTTGTTGCGAGTCTACTCTTACTGATTCCAGAAATGAAGATGTAAGTAGCAGCTGCTGCTTATTAAATACACTTGATTAACTGATCATCATCAGTGTGAGAACCTCTATAAAAGAAAAATATGTTTTAGCAATTTCCTTGTCTGGAACATTAAGTTCACACAATACCAAGGAGGAAAGACATCAGCAGTGATTAATTTCAATCCAGGAAGGGTTACAAGGTCATTTTCGAACATTGTTGAGTTCATCCGCGTACGTTCACCCCAAAGTCAGACCATACAGGCCTCAGTTAGCGTGTTATAGGTTAAAGATCACGACGGGACAATTAGAAATACACTAAGCAAGTATGGCTTGTTTGGAAAGGTTGTCAGGACAAGGTTTCTTCTCTTACCAGCTCTCAAGCACAGTGGTGGAGAGCTGGTGATTTGGGCTTGTGTTGCAGGCACAGAGGAGCTTAGAGTAACCATGAACTTCTCTGTATACCAAAGTATTTTATGGTCAAAAATGAGGATCATCTGTCTAATAGCTATAGTCTGAAATTGTGTCATGCAACTGGAAAATGATCCTGAACACAGCAGGAAATCTCCAAGAGAAAGAAAAGAAACAAGGTGTTGCAATGACCCAGCCAAAGTCCAGAGTTCAACCTGATTGAAATGCTGTGGATGGACTTTAAGAGAGCTGCGTATAAACAGATGTCATAAACCCGAATGAATTAAAGCAGCGCTGTAAAGAAGAGGGGGCCAAAATTCCTCTCCGGTGATGTGAGAGACTGATAACGTCAGAAAGAAAACAATTTAAGTTATTACTACTAAAGGGGGTTTTAAAAACTATTGAATCATGGGGTTTACGTTACTTACTTTTACTTTTACTTAGCTTAGTTGTTGTTAAATGAAAAAGGGCATGGTCCAATATGTTGGGTTGTAGATCCCAAAACCTGAAGACCTGGCAGTCTTTTAGTAATGTCCTCATATGTAAAACCTGAGAAGTGAAAATGGATGTCCACCTTGTTCATGTAAGTTTTTACTGTTAGACTTATAGGACGTACCAGGTTAGCCATATATACGCAGATATGAGCTGATCCCAGATCCATGCAGGTATGAATGTAAAGCAGTGGTTCTCAAAAAGGGAGTCGTGAGATCATTTCAGGGGGATGCCAAATAAATGTATATATATATATAGATATATATATATATATATATATATATATATATATATATATATATATATATATATAAAATATATATATATATATATATAAAATATATGGTATTAGATATACCAGTCTATCTATATATAGATAGACTGGTAGATTAGACTCATTTTCTTTTCACTTGTCAGTGTTATGAGCACATTGGTGTTCCATATCAAAATCTAGCTGAAAAGGGAAGTTTGTTAATAGTCCTGAAAATGTACAACTGTCAAGAGTCCAAAGTTATTCAGGAAACCCAACGGGAGTTGCCAAAACAGACTGTGATAAGCACATTACTTCTGACGTCTGTACTATAGGGTGTTTGTGCGTGTTTAAAAATAGCAAAGTTACAAAAGCCTTCACTGAGCCCAAAGCTTGGAGCTGCTTTTTACACTGAGCAGGCACCCTTTGAGATCTCTGTGGGATTTTGGAGGAAACCTGATCACTGGCTGATACACAGTTCACGAGGAGGGGCGAGCTTCCAGCTTCCATAATGAAATATGGCCCCATCGCTCACTCGGCATCGCAGCAATGACAATGGCTCTAACTCGACTGTGTGATTGCAAGTATAGTTTATATAACGTGGGTATGCGTGAGAGCTCTGTGAACATGGACGCAATGTTTAGTCAACTCTTGCCCGCGATTTCCTCACGCTTTTGATTCATTTGAATCACCTTATTCATCACTGTCTTGATTGTAAGTTGCAGCAATTATTTAGATTCCAGTGAAGATTTTTTCCTTTAAATAAAACCAGTGGTTTTTGTTTTTTTTGGCGACCCCCTGACCATAGAATATTTGGGACCTTTCATCATGAGTTGTTAGCCCTTCCATAAAGATAGTTTTATTTAAAGAACAGAGGCCCAGAGAGGGGAAAAAAATCATTAATACTTCAGAAAATAGCAGAGATGAATATAAATTTGCTTTTGTTTTATTTGTCTTCCATTAATCATCAGCTCAGGACCCCTCAGATTTATGATGTAAGACTTCAGGGGGGCTTGCTTGTCAGCTAGAAACTTAAGAATTGCTGCTCACACGCTGATGTATTCACCTAAAAATGTCTCACTTTGTGTTATATATTACTCATAAGGGCCATTTGGAGAATGAAGACTCAGACTTTTAAAACGTGACAAACATTTGGCTTCATAATTAAGTAGAGCAAGGTTTACATAAAGTTACAGTATTTTGACTTAAAGCAAGATTCTGCTTATTTCCTATGCAACAAAATCTTCATTGAGCAACAGTAGCAGTCCGATCTCACACAGAACATTTGTATAATGAGAATATTTTTTTTACCCCCCCCCCCCCCCCCCCCCCCCAGCTTTTTCTCAAGTAGACAAAAATGCCTAAAATTGCAGCAATAACCTGGAGGAGTGCAGTTACAAGGCACAAGGCCGGTTCCTCACAGCGAGTCCTCCCACTGCCTTGCACCAAATACTCTTCTAGTAAGCAAGATCTTGCTTTTTTAATTCTTTTTCACAAGATAGCATGCCAAGCAAATTAACCTTTTAAAACGTGAAATCTCCTAAATAGAGAACATTGAGAACAGATGGCGTCAAACTATGCCATAATAGATCTCGCCTGATCAATCCGTTGTAAAACCTCTTTAATTTTTCTCCGCTTGGCTTTATCAGAGCTGGCCTTTGCAACGTTAATGTTCACATGTTGCACTTTGATTCGATAGAGGTTTAAAGCTACAGCTCCAATCGTTTCATCCTGAAAGTGTTTGCTCTTTTTAGGCGAGCCTGAATTTTTTGTCATTTGTGCTATGTGCCTTCTTCATTTATTCCTCAACAGTAACACATAAACTCATTATTATATATTTAAACAAATCCGACAAGTGTGCCCTTTACTATGACTCCAAACATATTCAAATACACCTTGTGGTTGCAGAGACATGGACAGGTCATTATGGGTACGCGATTTTCAAGCAGAGGTCTACGAAACAGACACACGGTTCAAAGGGTTAAGTGAGGAGATCTAGTTTTTAATGCACAGATATTATATAAGTTGACTAAAGAAGGGATTCCCCAGAAAGTCTGTGTATATTTTATCACATTAAAGAGTTATTAGGCTCTGGAGTCAAAACAAAAAGAAGGTAATGGAGGTAATGCGTGACTGAACTGCTGGCTAGGAGATGTAGCACATTGTGCAAAAAATATGGGCAACAGGGCAAAGCATCAACAGCTTTATCTCTTCAGAGCAGGTGGGCATGAGTGGGTAGAGGAGGTAAAATAAGGAAAGAGATCAAAGAGCAAGGAGGAGAAGAAAAATGGAATAAGAAAAAAAAAGCCAGCAGGGTTGTACTAGTGTGTGTGTGTGTATGCACAAAGTATCAAGTAGCACAAAACCAAAAAGCAACTTGAGGGTAGGACTTCCCCTATCTGTATTGTGCGTGTGTGTTTGATGAGAGTTCTGCCATGACCGTCCTGTGTCAGAGGCGCTGCACTCCATCATTTTCTGTTTGTTATTACTGCATCAGCGCAAACTTGATGCCGTAATGTGCAGGTCTGTGCCTGCACGGTGGCTTCTTCATTGTCTGCTGTCTGAGTGCATGCATCCATGCATCCATCTGTGCATATGTCTGCACGGCTCCCAGTCTCTGAACGGGGCATGTGTGGAAGTGTGCGTGTGTTGTAAGTCGGCGAGAGAGGGACAACAGGGGAGGGAGAGAGAGGGAGAGAAATGAGAGGGGTTTGAGAGCGTTATGAGCAAACGCGGTATCCTGATGTGTTAGTGCACGCTGTTTCTCTGACAAGTTTTTGCGGCACCTCAGGATTCTTTAAGTTTTCAGTGGAAGTTGTTGCTGCTGCTCTTTGCAATTGTTTTTAAGGCGCTGCAAGTTCCTCTTGTCTCCTTTTATCATCTCCAGGTAATATATGCATGGGAGCTGGGAATTTTTTTTTTTTTTGTTTGTTTTTTTAATACAGACCATTAGTGACTGAAACTTTTCTTTTACATTTACTGTTTTGTTAAGTGTTAGTATGGAATCTACTGTCTGCATTAACATTTTTGAATTTGAATTTCATTACTTTTCAATTAATCATTGATGCAATCTTTGAAAGATCACCTTGATGTCTCCTTTTAAATTAAAGATGGCTCTGTGGAACAATAAGATAAGAAAATAATGAACATAGTGTAGCATAAGGTAACTAGTGATTGTTTTAAGATTTTTACACATGGTTTTTAAGTAGTTTTTTTGGGGGGGTTTAAGTTAGAAATATTGGAAAAATAGGTTTAAAATCGTTTTTCAGTAAGTATTTTTCCCAGTTTTTCTTGATCTTTTCTCATTAATCAGAGTTGGAGTAGATATAATTCATTTATAGTTTAGAAAATAACATCTCTCATGCACTTTTATCTGCTGAATAAAACACAAAAGAGTTTTACTTCTTTCATTTTTGACTTGGGTCTTGCTTGTACGTCATTCTCGTGCGGGCGAAGAGTGAATGTTGTGCCGTGTAAAACTACCAGACACTCGTTCTTCATTAAGATTATGTCATTCCATCTAAATTGAGTCTTCCTACATTCTGGCATCCATTACTAATTCAACCGACGTTGGAAACAATCTGATCCAGGTTTCAGTGGACCTCTCAGTTTAGAGCCGCTCATGAGATAGAATTTTGCAGTGTGTGACTTTTTGCCCAGAAAATTTGATTTCATTTACACATAGCTCTTTTCTCTCTTACTAAATTTAACACGGGGCTAAAAAAGTTTGACCAAGGATGGGGTTAAGATTGAATTGAACTTTATACTGAGGGTGTATTCAGTTCTGTTCAGCCTATCAAGTTATTTAACTTTTACCTTTAAATTGAATTATACAGAAAAATGAGCTCCAGTCTCCCAGTACACCAAAAGATATGTGTTATGTATTTCACCACCAACGCAACTAAGACTGACTAACGCTGAATCTTTTTTCAGTGTTTGTGAAGACCATTTACAACCGGAAAGCGTCATTTTTCTTTTTTCTTTTTATAAGGTTCCTTTTATGTGTTTCCTTCTCTCAAAATGTTGTTGTAGACTGTATCTTTCCCTAAAGTCTCCTCATTAAATAGCTGTAATCAGATAAGCACCTAAAAAGGTTATGCAACTGATAGCGTAAAATGGAAAACATGAGGAAAAAGGCTGCAGTAAGATAATCAACATGTCCCAGCAAAAAGGACAAAACCAGATCCTATTTCATCTCAATTGTTGTCACAGTTTGGACATTTCTGCTTCATAGAAAACCTCATAATAGTCAATGAAAAGTAATTCAGTCCTGCAGCTTAACTACTTGTTTTCCCTCTGTGTTGCAGTTTGGGGTCTGCAAGGACAAGCTGTTTGTGGAGAAGATCCAAGATTCTTGCAGCTTTTCTGCTCTACATCCTGTTCAAACACATCTCTTTTCTCGTGTACCCTCCTCTGCCAGTCCTAGCAGCACGCTCTGACTCCCTCTTGCTCAACAGACCCTTTCGTTTTCAGCCCTCTCCCACAAACACACCTCCCTTCGTTCTGGCCTCATTCTCTTCTTTTCACTCTCTTCCCCTAATTTCTCTCCTTCACCTGTCCAAAACGGACAGACCTGGCTTTCCTCAGCATTGTCCCACGCTGACACTGCACCCTTACCTCGCTCCCCCTACCCCTTCTCTTCCCCTCATGGGCACCATATCAGCCAGCGGCATCACATTCCCTCCATCATCGGTGAGAACCTCTCTCCACCCCTAACTGCTTTGCCAACACCAACATCAACAGAGCCCAATGGAGACAAAAGATATGATGATGACAAGCATGCTGAGAATGGACAATGAGGGAGAGAAGGACAAAGGGAGAGAGGACGTGAAGGGTGAGGAGGAGGAGACACAGCAGGAAAATGGTAGAATGGTGCTGGCTGATGGTCTCGCAGACAGAGGACCCAAGAGCCTGACCTCTAGCTCTGGCCAGCAGGTGTCTAATGGCTTCACATCATCTACCCCTCAGAGTCCCAGGGAGGGTCCAGGGACTGCAGCTGGTGCTGCTGGTACAGCCTCTGGGCCTGGAGGGGAAACTGGGTCTTTGATGCCACCGGGAGGCCTAAGAACTCTAGTGGTCCAACAAACCAGTTTGGACAGGCCAAGAGAGACCTGGAGCAAGAAGATGGACTTCTTGCTATCTGTGATTGGCTACGCTGTGGACCTAGGAAATGTCTGGCGCTTCCCTTACATCTGCTACCAAAACGGAGGAGGTGAGAATAGGAGCTCTTCTGTGTTTAAATCGTACAAAAACATATGATACGCAAATAGCATGTGGAGTCGAGGAACTTTTCTGCGAGTTTCTGCAAATTCTGAAATAAAGATGTCACACACCAAAAAGCAATGCTGCAGCTATCAAGATTGTTTAGGGATAGCAGTTTGCTTTAACTCATTTCTTACACAATCAAAGGCATAAATCGGTGCGGTTAGGTTTTCACAAAGTCCCTGTGGCCTCCCGTTTTGTGTTACCACACATCCCTCACCTAGCGCCAAACAGGGCCTCCCTTTTTATTGAATTTGCAATAATAAAATCTTTGCAATTTCCTGTGTTCTGTGTGTGTCTCACAGAGCGAGGTAGAGATGGAGACGGGGGAGACACTTGATAGAGGCAACCGTATTAATTGTGGTTTTTATGAGAGCGCCTTCAGTCTCTCTCTCCTTGTTAATAACCTGTTTCCCTGGCAGCTGCTCAATCAACCCTTATCTTTGCTTTCATGTCACAAAGAGACGCATGTGCACACCATCCTGTCAGCGCACACAAGCGCACGTGTGCACAAAAAGTAAGTTTATAATCTGATGGAAAGGAAGAAGGAGCGAGAAGTGTTATCAAACTTTTGCACGTTGAGTTGGAGACTCCGCAGAGCTGGCATCCATCGCTCTGCTCGGCAGTGTTCGGCCCTTAGTTCTCCATTTATACTTTTTATTACTCAGCCATAATAAAGCCAAAATCAAAGCAGCTTCAACGTTATCAGAACATTAAAGGGAACTGATATAAATTTGGGAAAACATGGCATTTTTATGTTAATTAAGTCTCTTTAATGGAATTTTCTCCTCTTTTTTTTCTGTTCCAACATAATATTTTAAACATTTCCCCTGATCTCTTGACTCAAATTGTTACACCACTCTCCCTTTGCACTCCTAATCTTCTCCTCTTCCCCGCTTGTCTCTGTCCAGGTGCCTTTTTGCTGCCCTACCTGTTGATGGCTGTGTTTGGAGGTGTACCTTTGTTTTACATGGAGCTGGCTCTGGGCCAGTACCACCGCAGCGGCTGCATCTCCATCTGGAAACACATCTGCCCCATCTTCAAAGGTAAAGGGAGAGGAGAAAGCAAAAAAAAAAAAAAAACACCAGAGAGTGAACAAGACGGACCGTCAGACTCTGATGGACGGCTCGTTTAACATTCTTGCCCCCTTTCACGACGGTCCCTTGTACATCTAAAAAGATCCATTGGCTTTCTGTTATGGAAATTGTCACATTTCCTTGCCAAATGCCAGAAGCTCAGAAATTTGATAGTATGTAAATTATGATTGTTTGGAAATGTCACCCACTTCAACCAAAAGGAGCTTTAATCTACCTGTAAGCACTCCTGCATCATCCCAGCTGTAACTGACTGGTGTCACACTCTCTACACACCTTTTTTTTTTTTCTTCCTATTTTCATAAGATTCAAGATTTTTAGATTAATGAATGTTGATTTCAACTCATCCAGGGATTGGCTTCGCCATATGCATCATAGCCCTCTACGTTGCCTTCTACTACAACACCATCATGGCCTGGGCCCTCTACTACCTGATATCGTCTTTTCGGCCCACCCTGCCCTGGACCACTTGCACCAACAGCTGGAACACGGCCAACTGTAACAGCTACATGTTGTCTGACTACAACGTGTCCTGGTCCAACTCGTCCACATCCCCCGCTGAGGAGTTCTATGTGTAAGTGCATGTAAGTTGGTTGTAGAGGTGTAGAGGGGAGATAGGTGACTGGGTTGGTTCTGGTATTTGGGAGCCCTGACTGATTTACCACACCTGGCATCACTGGTTGTGGTTTTTCTAGTGAATCAGTCTTTACCAAACTAGGATTTTTTTTTCCCTTAAAACAATATTTTTATTGCTCCTCTCTGCTTACAGTCTCTACGGTGGGCATGCTCGGTCTTATTAGCGTCTCCAGTGAGGCAGACTCAGGGTTTATCCATAGTTGACTTTTCCTAATGCCGGTTTAAAAGTAACAAATTCCTCGACTCAGTCTGGCGCCAGAATTTCCTGTTTTCAACATAAATCATGCTTCTGCTTTATCATCTGAGCTGTGTGTGTTTAACCCATGCCCTGATGTCAACCTTACTAGATTTTTTCTTTTTTTTTTTCTTTTTCTTTGGATTGTTAACAGAAATATATAAAGGCTGCCAAGGCCGTCAGTGTTGTACTGTAGTTTGTTCTGTACTCAGATGAACTTTCATTGTTGCTCATATGATCTGTGCTCAGCGTGTTTGTTTTTCTTGCATCACTATTGAATGTATATATTGTTTTTTTGTCTTTCTGTCCTGATTAATGTTCTTTCTCACCTCTTTTTCTCTTCCTTCCTACTTTCTCTTTTATGTCTTGATCTTCCTTTCTCTGCCACATCTTTCTTCCAAGCTCTCCTCAATCTTCCAGCATCCTTTCTTTCCCAATACCTTCTAGTTTCCTTCACCCTCTATCCCCTTTTCCAGGATCACCGTACCCTTCCTCACTTTCCATCCTCTCTTGTTACATCACCTCATGTTTGCCTCCATTGTGGCTGCCACTTGTCGATTTCTTGTCTCCACCTGTTGTTTCCCCTCTCAACCTCAGCCCTGAACTCACAAGCACCTCCACCTCTCTTGTGTCCTCTCACCAGTCGCCAGGTGTTGCAGATCCATCGCTCCCCAGGTCTGCACCAGCTGGGCTCCATCAGCTGGCAGCTGGCTCTCTGTCTGCTCTTCATCTTCACCATCGTCTACTTCAGCATCTGGAAAGGAGTCAAGACGTCTGGAAAGGTAACTGATGGGGCGCCAGCGTGGTGACTGGTGCTATCATTTAGGCTTGTTGGATGTATTGATGGAGAGGCAGAGAACTGAACAGTGGATCTCTTGTTATCTCTTTATCTTCATTATCATCCATCTTCAGGTGCAGAAAAGTTGGCTGGAAAGCCTGCACTGATGTTAAACTTCAATAAAACCCAATTTTAAACCCAGATTGTGCCAAAACAAAATCAGGAGCAAGCTAACACAAGATGGGTCTGCGATTGTAAATCTCAGGTAGTTCTAAATAAAGAGTCAACATTAAAACAGCTTTTACTGATGCCTTCATGTACTGAAGTAACTATTTTCACAACTGTTCGTCTCTATGATTCCAGGTTAAAATTTGATAAATTTTCACACATAGAGCCATTGGGAAGAAGAAGAAGAGGAAAAAATGGGAAAAAATAATGAAAAAGACAACTTTTATTTCCATAAATTTACACAATAAATCTCAATTTAAAAGAAAAAAACTAAAGAAAACATTTTTTAAAGGGGTGTGTTCATATTTATAAGTGATTTCCATCGGTAACCTTTGTTACATTACTTCAAATCATCCAGAAAAGGAGTTATATTAAGAAATTTAATCAAATCATCTAAATATTTTGATGTCAATTTACACTGGCATTGTCACTCATTTCATTGGGGAAATGAAACTAACACCATTTTTTGTCATTTTTTGTCAAGTTGTCATCTAGAAAAATTCTCTGACCCATAACAAACAATTTGCTAAATGGTTTCAGCACCTCTAAGTATTTGCATTAATCCAAAATGATGATAATAATAATAAAAAGAATAAAATAAAATAAAAAACAGATTATTGTATAGACATATGATGATGAATATAAGAACTATTTGTCTCCTTGCTGTGATAGGTAGTATGGGTGACGGCTACGTTTCCCTACCTGGTCCTCCTGATCTTGCTAGTCAGAGGGGCCACACTGCCGGGGGCCTGGAGGGGCGTTGTCTTCTATCTCAAACCTGACTGGGACAAACTGTTAACCCCTGCGGTGAGTCGGATTATGCAACAAAACACTTTCTGATCCCTTGTTTGATGTTCATCTTCTTTACAAACTTCCTAGACAGACAGAATCATTTCAGATCCTCCTCTCTTTCTCATTTTCCTCAATACTTTGTAATTCTACCAATCTATCACTCTGTTAAAGGTGTGGATCGATGCTGCAGCTCAGATCTTCTTCTCCCTGGGTCCGGGCTTTGGCGTGCTCCTTGCATTTGCCAGCTACAACCCATTTCACAACAACTGCTACAAGTAAGAACACAATTTTTAAAAATCATATGCTACGTCTGTGTTTTTTTTTATGTTTTATTTATCCATATTTTTCCCTTACAGAGATGCGTTGGTCACCAGCTCAGTGAACTGTCTGACCAGCTTCCTGTCGGGCTTTGTCATTTTCACCGTGCTGGGCTACATGGCGGAGATGAGGCACCAGAATGTGGATGCTGTGGCCAAGGATATAGGTAAAACACCATCTCCATCAAGAAATTCTGCTTTTGTTGGGAATATATTTTAAGTTTCAAAACATACAGCCGTAATGGTAGATTTAACATGGAGGTCATTTTTATTTAAAAAAACAAAAAACAAACATCTTTTAACCAGCCTCTTTCCTTTCCTTCCAGGCCCCAGTCTGCTGTTCATTATTTATGCAGAAGCCATTGCAAACATGCCTGCTGCTACCTTCTTCGCCATCATCTTCTTCCTCATGATCATAATGTTGGGTCTGGATAGCACGGTTAGTCTGCTGATTACGCTAATTTTATGTTTCTTCCTCCTCTCTCAGGTCTGCTCTTCCAATTCTCAACTCCTGTTTTCTGCCAGACCTAAAACACGCCTTCTTGTCTATGACTTGTATTGGCCTGTTGTACTCCTTTCTCCATCAAGGTGTCGGCTATTGTTTGTTCCATTTTGAATAACAGTCGGGGAGAACAATGTGGTGGGAGTTTCATTTCACTGTTGTGTGGTGGTCTCGTCTCCATAAGCCTTTGTTTATCTGGTCTGAGGCAGCCAGCTGGAGACCCATAATGCTCTTATCAGGCCCTGATAATCATTTCAGTATCAGCATCGGGGTTGTCGCGCTCGTCGATTTTATGACAGAGGATATTACTGCAAAACAAGTTAGTGTGTTTGAATTCATGCGGGACTGACTGAGCATTTTGTCTCATTGGGTAAATGTTAATAATACACCTCTTTAGATATGTCACGATGAGTGGCCTTTTCCACAACTTTTGGGCCATCTAACGTCTCCTTTTCTTATCTTTCTTCCTTCCTTTCCCCTATGAGTCTCCTTATCTCCTTATTCTTCTCATGTTTTTCCTCTTTACAGTTTGCGGGTTTGGAGGGGGTAATTACAGCCATGCTGGATGAGTTCCCTCATATCCTGGTGAAGAGACGAGAGTGGTTTGTCTTTGGCCTTGTGTGTGTCTGCTACCTCGGGGCTCTGTCCACACTCACAAATGTAAGTTAAATAAAGTAGCCACATATACAGTGTACTATCAAAACACACATCTTTTTAATGATTTTCTACTTCGACTCACTGGTCTGCATATCCAAACTGATAGTTTCCGTTTGTTTTTTACTGCTGCATCATCACAATATGCTTTTTATCTCCAACTTTCTTGGTCTTAGAAGATAAAACTTCTAAGGAGTAACGCATAAGCATCGTTTCATGAAGAATTTATGTCATGTGTGTGCGTTGTGTCTCAGGGAGGAGCGTTTGTGGTGAAGTTGTTTGAGGAATATGCTACGGGCCCGGCGGTCATCACCGTGGTGCTGCTGGAAGTCATCGCTGTCTCCTGGTTCTACGGTGAGTCACGGTGGCGAAGATGCAGCAGAGTGGTACCGTGAATCTTTGTGTGCTTGTTCTGTTTCTGTTTTGTACCCTCCTGGTATCTGACCTTGCTGGGGATCGTGCGCCTGTGTGTGTTCTAGGTACCAACCGTTTCTGTAACGACATCCAGGTCATGCTCGGTTTCTACCCGGGTTGTTTCTGGAGGATCTGCTGGGTAGCCATCTGCCCCTCCTTCCTCCTGGTCAGCCTCATGCACAGAATCTGAAGCAGTTATATTTCTTTTTGTCAAATGAATCCTAATGTTTGATTTTGTTCTGTTTTTTTCTCTAATATTCAGTTCATCATCTTCAGTTTCCTGATCTTCCCACCGGAGGTCAGGTTGTTCAACTACCACTTCCCGCCATGGACCACCGTCCTGGGCTACTGCATCGGCGTGTCTTCATTTATCTGCGTGCCTGCTTACATGGTTTACCACCTGCTTAATGCTAAGGGAACCTTCAAGCAGGTACGTTATCATCCTTTGATGTCTTTCTCTTTTGTTTCTCAGGACCCCCATTCTCCCCCGTCTCGTCTTGGCTGTACCTTCCTCCGCTGTCCTGTAATCTCTCCCGATCTTAGTTCTCTAACTGACACGTCTCCAACAACAGGGATTGCCTCTGGTTCTTTCCTTTCCATGCACTGTCAGGGTCCACCCTCTGCTGTGAGAGCACATGACTGGAGCTCAGGATCAAAGGAGAAAAAAGGAGGAAGCGCAGGCTAGAGATTAGCAAGGGGAAAAAAAAAAAGCCATGATGATAGGAAAAATTCCCGATGAACCACAGACACTCAGATCAGGTAGAAGCTGTTTTACTTCGCGAAGGTGAGAAGATCAGATATGCAGGGAGGAAAAACAGTCCTTGACAATTGCCATTCAGGACAATAACATCACCACAACT